>LR812533.1:22726635-22976635 GCA_903798195.1 Danio kyathit | reverse complement strand
AAAAATGACAACTCTGTCATCATTTAGCTGAATTTCTTTTCAATCTCATTTGCATCACGTCAGTGACACCAGAAGGCTTTATTTCTCTGCTTTCTTGAAAATATCTTCTTATGCACTTCACAAATTATGGTGTGTAAATGACAGAATTTTTATTTTTGGCTGATCTGTCCTTTTAATTGAGCTATGAATTACTGTAGGCCTCACTTCAGCTTGTCTGTGGTTTAGAGAATTATATTATTCAGGCATCCCACTCTAAGCCAAATATCAAATTCTCTGACTTTCACTGACTAAAAAGCTGAATTTCCATGGCCTATAATTAATGGAAAAACAGGCTGCTGATGTGCTTTACAAAATATTACAATAGTTTTAGCTTGAACATCATTTTGCATGACTTTAATATGCACTATACATGGATAATGCACAAAATATAAAAAAAAAAAAAAAAGAGAAATCCCTATCATACACCCAGTGCAATAAGGCGCAAGACGCGCTTGTTGCGATTCATTGCTGTTTTTAGACCAACGCAACCCTAATTTTCACGTTTTGCACCCTGTTGTTTAAATAGCAAATCCATTTGCGCTACTTTGTGGACTCATGGGTTTGCTGGTCTATAAAGGAGGTCTGTTAAGGTGCATTGTTGGTGCGTTGCTATTTTGAGAAACTGAAATATACAGCGCCAATGAGCAAGTAAAGGTTTGTCTAATACACTTAATACACACAGGGTGTACAGCAATACACAAATATCTTTGAATATGAAAAAAATAAAGGATTAAAATGTTACAAAAATTATTATTTACTACATAGATATAAAAAAAAAACACAATGCCTCCAAGCATTTATCATGGTGGGGGGCTTTTTCAGTTTATTCATGACAATTTGCATTTGTATAATGTTATTATTATGAGCATTATTATTTATTATATGCATATTTATATTTGTTTTTATAAAAACAAGTTTTGTCCACCTGTCGGGTTTTGGAGATGTTTGCATCACCATATGGGGCATAAGAATAGGATGTGTGTGACACTTCGTTATTATTGTTCATTTATTAATTTGCTGGAAATTAGAACCGAGTTTAGAAGTAGTTTTGAAACAAATCTTTGCACTTAAACAAAATTAAATATGTATGCTAATGGACATCTTCAGTGGAGTGCGTATAACACCGTTTGCTTACTCCACGAAAGTAAAGGAGTAAAGTAAAGAGTAAAAGTAAAATAAAGAGAACGTAAAGAGGCCGAATGGAGGAGGCTCGTTCTTTATCCTTGTGATGCAGATAGTCTGTTTAACTGTTTTCTCGCTAGTAAAGCATTCAGTTTTTCCTCTTACAAAGTCTGCCATGTAAATAGCAAATGCACCATGGTGCGTTGCAACTGACTCTTAAAGGGAATGGGAGATGAGACTCTGATTAGTTTAATGGACGTCATGCTTAAAACTCATTAAGAGAATAAGCACAACCCTGTCAGACCATGTGCCGGGGAGGGGGGTCTATCCTTAAAATAGCAAAAGTGCATTCGGACGCCCTTAATGCTTTAGTACCATGTGCTTTAGACTTTGCGCCTAGATCGTTAAAATAGAGCCCTCAGTATTTAAAGTCGTAAGCCTAAGCTCCATAAATTTATATTATATAATTAATTTAATTTATATTCTAAAATGTTAGCCTTAATAAACAGGTACAGTCTGTTGACTGCATTTTACTTAAAGTAAGTGATTGCTAGTTGATAGGCATGAAAGGAATAAATAGAGGTAAAACATAGCCTAACAATAAAAACAGATGTAAAACACTAAAATAAAAAATATGGCATAAAAAATGCATTTTCATAAATGGAAACTAATATTTTTAGCAACAAACTCAATGACTTGGACAAAAGTATAAATAAATTCTAGAAATTATTTTGTATTTCTTGGCTGAACTGTGATATAACATGCATAGTGCATCTTGATATTTTCTTTATATATATATATATATATATATATATATATATATATATATATATATATATATATATATATATATATATATTTGGATTTTTAAACATCCTGCCCAACGTTGTTCAATAAACGCAAGTACAGCAAATTGATTTAGACTACATTGCACATTATGTGAATGGTTCACATGACATTACAATGCTGTAACATTACGACTACAATGTTTTTTTAAAGCAGTTAATGTAAATTAAACTAATTACATTAATTTGTCAGGTGTGATCATAGCAAACTGTTAGAGGTATGTATCAATATAAAATATATTGCTTCAAATTAATATTTTGATATTCTGCCCAGCAATAACACACAGGCCACCCACTTTCTTAGATGCACCTGTTCAACTGCTCTTTAATGCAAATATCAAAGCACATGGCAGCAACACAATGCATTCAAGCATGTAGAAGTGGTCAAGGCGATCTGCTCAAGTTCAAACTAAGCATCAGAATGGGGAGTAAAAATGATTTAGGTGACTTTGAACGTGGCATGGTTGTTGGTGCCAGATGGGCCTCATCTGATATGTCAAGGAAAATGCTGATTTACTGATCATTTCACACATGACCATTCTACATTGAAAAAAAGAAGATATCCAGTTCTGTGGGCATTGATACCAGGTGTCAGAAGAGAATGAACAGACTAGTTTAAACTGATAGAAAGACGACAGTAACTCATATAACCACTTGTTACTACTAAGGTCTGCAGAAGAGCATATCTGAACACACGTTTAACCTTGAAGCAGATGAGCAACAGCAGCAGATGAAGAAGAGCACAATGGTGACACTCAGATAACAACAGCAAACTGAGGCTACAAGTCACACAGACTTTTTTTTTTAAATTGCAATTACAAAAAAGGTCTTCAACACAGTTTCTGGAAGCCTGCTATGCTGCAGAGGTCAACCATATTTAAGCGCACTGAGGCTGCTAATCAAACCATATCAAATAAAATCATATTAAGTGACAAAGTTTGAATGCCACAGTCTACCTGAGTGTTGTTGCTGACCATGTCCATCCCTTGTCCATTATTATCTATCATACTGACCAATATCTGATCATTTACTGCAAAGCAGTGCTGTTAAAATGTCCTATAAATCTTATGTCACTTTACAAGAGTCTAGTACTGTGACAATCCGATGACTTAAACAAGTCTGTTTGCTCTCCATTTAATCTCACTGCTGTCTAGGAGAAACAATTAAAAACAGAGATTAGAGAATTAAAGAAATTAGTGACAATATGCGTGATAAAGAGCTATGGTTCAATATCCTGCATCGCCTGATTATTATTCAGAGCCTAACATGCTCAGATTTTTGCACATTTATTTATTTGTTCAGTATGTGTCTGTTTAGCTAGCTAATACCCAAATCGGGTGTTGTTTTATTAGTTTCAGTATGTCTGTCAGCCAAGAGGCCTGGGCACAGCTCTTCCTCAAATCTCTCTCTAATCATACAAAATGTACACATTTGTTGCATAATGATGATGGGCATTTAAAAGGGAAGTTCACCAAAAACTCTCACCCTCATGTGAAATGACTTACAGGTGCTAAAGAAATAGAGGCAGCATTAGCATTAGCCGTTATGCTTTAAAAGCTACTAGCTTGCCTTCTCTTTATATTACTCGCGTAGGTAATACATTTGAATTTGAATTTACTTCATGACTGTTAGGCCTCGTTTACACTGTCAGGTCTTGATGCCCAATTCCGATTTGTTGCCTATATCTGATTTTTTTGCCCATTCGTTTACACATTCTTTTAATTGTGACCCATATCTGATTTATATGTTTACACTTCCCATACAATTTACGACGTAGCGCATGCGTAAAGGCAGGTTCTAGCATCTGCACCACACTAGCCATGATGGAAGAAATTATCTTGCTTTTAGCTCTGCGAAATATGCGAAGTTCACCAAAGTTTAAAATGATTTCGAGGCGGAGGAGGAGGGAAAGGGCCATCATCGCCGCTTGCCCCTCTGGTTTATACAGCATATGGTGTCCTCCACTGACTCATCTTCCAGCAGAGCAAGATAGCAGGTAACTTCTGCCATAAACCACTGACCACTTTCCTCATCCATGTTTCCTCTGTTGTTGTTGTTTACCGCGTCGGCGTCTCCTGGATATTCGAATGTATGCATTTTTTAATCATGAAATGGATCCGATCCGTGTCACATATGAGCAAAAAATTGGAATTGGGTCACATTTCACTGGCAGTGTAAACGGGGTCTCAGAAAATATTTTCTATACAGTATGAAGGTGGGTGTGATTTTGATTCGATCAGCGTTCTGCAACATCACTCCTATTCAAAAAATTTCTTGTGTGGCATAAAGGATATATTGGCACATTTCAGAATCTTACCAGAATAGGTCATTCAGGGTAAAAAAATCTGCATTTATTCGCACGCTGATTTTTTGGTCCCGACCAGATTTCTTGCAGCGCAGGAATATATTTCCGAATTAAACAGGGTAGCTGTCAGTAACTCTAGTGTAATTTGAACAGGAGCAGGAGGTCTAACAATATAGCGCTCCCGAGTCCTAACGTTATTTCAGAACAACATATCTGTGATTTCCTCATTGTTATTGAGCACCGGTACAGCCAGTGCTCACGACTGTTACACATGATGAACACATGACCAGTGCTTTCTGCCTTTTTTTTTTTTTTTTTTTGTGCACAACAAGCCTCACAGCGGGCTTTACGAATAAGATGTGCTGTCCTTCAACTTGCATTAGAAAATGGTCAGTTTACTGTTAGGAAACCCACATCAAGTGTCTGATGTATGGGAGTCTTTTTTATGCGTCATAGATGCAAATGAAAAAAAAAATGACCCTTTGCGCGATGTGATAATACCTCAAAGTTTAAGGTGGCACTCATGTCTCATCACAAAGGGTAAACAAAACTGATATTTCGCCTACAATCCTTGCACATCCTACTGCTTTATCTGTTATCTCTCTCTTTTGGTAGTGGACAATTTAAATGTAAGATTACGGAAACCAGATCTAAATTTAGCAGGAACGGTCGAGTCAGGTAGAAAGCAGGGTGGGTCGGGCAGTGGGTAAACAAAGGCTGAAAATACAGTGGGAGCAGTCGGGTGCAGAATAAAACCTTGCGGGAGCGGGACTAAAACCTTTGTCTCGTGCAGACCTCTATCAGGGTATCAAATATTATCAAATCAGATATATTTCTTAGCTCACATTTGTTAAACGTTTCTTATCTCATCTTTTTCATACATAAATATATACTCTAGATATCACATAGGGACCCTGAGCATGCGTCAATAGCTCCGCCACATTGGTACAGTGCTCCCAGGACAAATGTCATTCAACCGCACTAGTCAAGACAGTGTGACAATGTGAAGATGCTGGACTTTAGCGTTGTGTACAGGTGTAGTAATGAGCAGACAAAGAAAACAAAGCACAAAGGTATCACATTTCATAGGTAAGGTTATGAAATTTTGTGCTCAACAAGTCACGTTATTGATGATAATACAGTCACCTACTGCATTCACCATAAGGCAAAGGAGCACCAACTTGCACTAAATTGTAGGCTTATGCTAGTTTTGTTGAATAAAATAAGCAAACAATGTTATAAAATATATAACAACAAGATGCTGCGGTGCTAGAAGCTTGTATTATTGTATTATTGTTCATAACGAGGATTCATTCACAAACGAATCGCTCCCTCCATTAGAATGAGAAGTGAAAGCAGGAGAGGGGGTGTGTTTCAGGACACAAATTAGATCCAATTAAACA
This sequence comes from Danio kyathit, assembly GCA_903798195.1. NCBI lineage: Eukaryota > Metazoa > Chordata > Actinopteri > Cypriniformes > Danionidae > Danio > Danio kyathit. The sequence continues at coordinate 22,970,921 of LR812533.1, read as the reverse complement.
GGGAGGGTGGATAGTACATTTCCATTCACACAAACACACACTCTTTTCGGCAATACCTGTGCGGTCACATCCATCAATATAGAAAAGTGATGTAAAATTATAATTTTTCGTAATTTAAAAAAAATATTTGCATACTGACCACCGGGAAAACTCCTGATCATAGATATATGTGTATATGTGTATTTCTCTGGCTTTGGATGGCCACAGTCCTCCACTGCAGCTTGGTCCTGGATTCATTTCAAAGGAGTGCTACCCTGTACTAAAATGGCGGCTCTATTGACACATTCCTTCCAATAGACAACAGCAGGGTAGACGACATCTAATGTATATATCTATTTTTTCATATACTACACTGTAAAAAATATTTGTAAATTAAGTTTTCTATTGTGATTTATGTTTTTATTTTTATTTTTATTTATGCTTTTGAATTGCATTATGAGCAGTATGACCTTTCTTCCAACAACTTTTTCACTCTAAAAAGTTAGAAAAAGTGACTTTATTAACATTGTTAATAGTTTAAAGTGATATATTAAATTCACTATAAGTGAAGTTTCATTATAAACTAATTTCGAGAGAAGCACGCGCTTATGATTAATAGAAGCTGATCCTCGTTAGCTAATGCACGATCCACCAATCGGAAGAATGTCACTGGCTCAGATCTTACCTAGCCAAGTTGGCATTTCTGTGTGGAGTTCTCCCCGTGTTTGCGTGGGTTTTCCCCCAGGCTCTCCGGTTTCCTCCCACAGACCAAAAACATGTAACATAAGTAAATTGACAAAACTAAATCGACATCATAGACAAGCTCAAATTCATATACACTCTCTATAGCTCTTACAATCTACATTTACCATTATCAAGCAGGGGGAGCTCTCGAGACTTACCTGAGCTCAGACTCCCCTCTCGCCCTGCAACGGGAGGGAGCCCCGGGCGAACTCTTGAATCTTCTATGTGAAGCTGCATTGACACAATCTACATTGTAAAAGCGTTAAAGAAATAAAGGTGAATTGAAATGAATATATTCTCTGGTTTAGTGTTGTACTGTATATATAATAAACTGCAAGTAGACTTATTTCTATATATAATATTTCTTATATATTATATTATTTCAAAGTACTAATATGTCAACAAATGTCACTTTGCTAAACTGTAGAGTAGGGTAGTATACAATTTTTGATGCACCTTTTGACATGCCCTTTACTGCTGATTGTCAGCAAGTTTAAAAAAACAAAAGAAAACATAAACTAGTGTATGGATTAAACAAATGGTGACTGTAAATAAAAAGGCTATTGTTTACATGTGTGGTGGACTGGGCACCAGGGTAGGTATTTGCAGTTCAAATGTAGTTAATTTAGATTTTTGTCTGATCATATCAATACATTTCATTCTTTGTCAGCTGGGGTCATGCAGATTATTTTGAAGTTGCCTGAATACTGTTTTTGAACCATCAAAAATCCTCCATTCAAATTGACTCATAAATATCCTAAACTATTTTAATGAAAACCCCCCAAATTTCTTTTTAAAAAAAGAAAAAAGTCTCTCACACCATTGAGGACCTAGGTAATCACTCAGAAAATACTATTTTTAGCTGGATTATCCCTTTAAACAGACATTCATCATACAGTACACTTTCAAACAGCTACAGAACAGAGAATCCCACCACCAGTTAACAACAAAAAGGTAACTTGAAACTAGCAAAGATAAGAAGTTAGTGTACAGGATATTGCCAGCAGGCCACTTGAGTACAGTCTCTTATCAATTCATCATGAGCATAACGCTAATAGAGCTTCAGAAGTGCATTAATGATCATGGACAGGCTCTGTAAAGTAGATGAAAGGTGTAACATAACAGGCCGGGCTCATAAAGGAGGACGCCATGCAGCTAATGAGGATTTACACTGTCTTATAGAAGGGCAGGCACAGAGCCAGAAGGCCATGGCTTTCAAGGGTTTCAATACGGCCTCGCCACTAATTACACATGTACTAATGGCATAGATTTTCATTAGAGATAATTTAAGTCCGCTCATCCGAAATAGTATCTGGACAAGGCTGCGCTGCATGGACGATGCCAAATGTTTGGCGCGCCGTTGCAAATTTGCCCAAAAACTCATCCTGAAGGTTTGCTGGCTGGTAATGATATTCCTGCAGCTGACAGGATATATTATTTATCAAACTGGACTTGTAATTATCATATATTATTGATCAGGGCTGTAACTGCTGCTGTGCTAATTGCTAGAAGCGCATATGAAAGTTGAATATAGTATTTTTTTTATAGTAACTAAAGTTTTAAACTGCATTTTATGGGTAAATCAATGTAATTGTTGTTTGTATTCATCAATATGACATATGAATTATCAAACAGAAACTTGATAAATACAATTATTCTTTATCATTGATTAGTCGCTGCTAATTTGCTGCTTGCTAGATGCTCATGTGAGACTTTAATCCAGTTTTTAATAGTAATTATGATTTTAAAGTGCGTTTTTTATATGTTTGTGGTTACATATGATTAATTATAATTTGTATTAAAGGGCAAATGAAGCACTTAGTCAAGTTTACATTATTTTGTACTTTGGATTCCACTTTAATGAAAATATATTAAACAAACTTGATTAGATTTTAGACCTAGGGCGCCGCCATCTTGGAATGTCGCTGTGTCTTACGTCACGGGGTTGGTTTCGTTCTCTCAGCTGAACAGATATTGTGGAAGGACTGAAAACGGAGACTGTAAAGCCTAATTTAACCCAATGCGTGAAGTTGTGGACGTGGAGCTGGTGCAAATACAAGCATCAGATGTGTGTCTAATATAAAAGTATATATATTTATTATATTTTTCCTTTTTTCCCTTTTAATTACAGATCATTTGATGCGCTTTGATTCACTCCCAGTATTACGCTGCCTGACTGCCTGTATGGATTTCAACCATGATTGTAACAGACTGAACATGGAGCAACAGCATAATTTAACCCAATGCATGAAGTTGTGGACGTTGCTAACAATGTTGTTATAACATTGTAATTGCATTGTAATTACATTGTTATACCAATGTAATTACATAGTTAATACATTAGTTACATTGTTATAATTGTAGTTACAACATTGTTATAACATTGTAATTACATATATGATAGTATTTGATAGTACTGTATATGATAGTAATTTAAAAAATTTGTGGCTGCTGTATTTTGTAGTTTATTTTGATCCACTTAAAATTTATGTATTTGTTATTCTATTTTAAAATACATTTGAATGTATTTTTGCCCATCCCTGGTTAATACAAATATCAAATATTACTGATAAATAGTGTAGCCGCTACTTTGCTAATAGGTAGATCTTTATATGAAAGTTGTAAAGATAGTTTTTTAATAGTGACTATATTTTGAAGTGATTTTGTGAATTTAGTGAAAATATAGATTGTATTTAACAAATGGCGACTGATAAAAGAAGATAAATAAAAAATAAAGAAGATAACAAATGCATATGTATTTTTCAAGAGAATACAACATATTATTTCAAACAACACTTGATCCTGACTTGTAAAATCATCATCGTTGTCATTATTATTATTATTATTATTATTATTATTATTATTATTATTATTAACAATGGTGAATTTTTACAATTATTACAAATAATTAAATGATGAAACTTTTTAAAAAATCTACAATGTAAAAACTTTTGTATTTAACTGATGACTGATTAAAAAATGCATACAGTATAAAACATAATAATATGAAATGAAACATAATAGTATAAATCTACAACATCCAAGGTAAATTTTAGTAATACATAAAAAATAATAACACATAATTGATTATACAACTTGATTAATTCAATAAAAATTAAATAACGTAATAATTAAACAAATACAATGTTTGTAAGAGTTTATTTAAATGAATAATTGATATAAGCCCAGGTTGCCCCTGATTATTCCAATCGACAATTAACAGCAAGTCTGATTTCAGCAAGTTATATATAAAGCCTATATCTAACGCTATTTTGCCCAGACGGCCACTTTCCCTGCTAACAGTGGAGCTTAGTAATTAGCTTTTTTTCATATTGATTTCAGTGGCCCAGGAAATGTATGCTAATACAAGGTGGACTTAGCTTAGCTTAGGAGTCCTGCCAGCTGCCAGACTGGATTACAGACATCCCAGAAACATGTCAAAAACTGAGCTGTCTCCCCAAGGGCTCTGCACGCTCTCTGCCAGCTCTCTTACTGCATTTTGTTGCATTGTCATGGCAGGAGAATAGTGAAGCCGTGAGGATTATCCAGGAGCATGCGATTGGGAAGACTTACTTCCATGAAACTCGCACAATTTCATCGAAGGTGGATATGGACCTGTCAGATACAGACAAGAACAGGACACACTCCTGTTCAAAGATACACTGTGATTCATGGATGGAGGACTGAGGGCTGCAACCTGTGTTTTTGTGATTTCTAATGTTTTATAATGAACAGCAGGACATATGCTGTCAAAATCTATATGGTGTGGTGAAACTCTGGCACTCTCGCACCCTTATGGAAAAGTACAATTCTGCACACATACTTAAAAGAATACACATTTTGAAAATAATGTACATATTTATTAACTGGAACGTGTATGTAGCACTTGTTCCACATTCTGTTGTTACAGCCCTCTTTCTAAATTTATTAATGATTTTTTTCCATCAGAATTCTACAAACAATGCCCTGCGATTCTAACATGAAAAGGAGTTTGATTAAAATCTTTGAAAACCTTTAAAATCTTTGAAAATGTATCATGATTTTACAAATAAATGGGAAAAAACACATACATACATTTTACAGCCCTGAGCTCAGGATTATCCTACTTCCACTGATCATCCTTGAGGTGTTTCCATAACTTGACTCCATCATCCATAAATGGAAGATGACTGAGAACACCAGGTGCAGGTCGCTCAGTCAAGTCTTAGTCAGAGAGGTGAGCAAGGACCCAATGGTCAGTCTGAAAGAGCTCCTGCTTTTCTCTGTGGAGGGAGGAGAACCATCCAGAAGAGAAACCTTCTCTGCCGCACTCCACCAATCAGGCCTATGGTAGAGTGGCCCGACAAAAGACACTCTTCAGTAAAAGCAATATGACAAGCCACCTGGAGTTTGCCAAAAAGCACCTGAAGGACACTCAAACCATGAGAAACAGAATTCTCTGATCCAATGAACCAAAGACTATACAGTAGGTGCGTCCCAAATCGCATACGTATGCACTATTCTACGCCATTTTGTAGTATAAATAGTGTAAGTAGAGCGTACACACTGAAAGCTCTAAAAATAATATGTGCACTTTAATTACCCATGATGCACTTATTCAACCGTTAAACAGAAGTGTGTAATGATGGACACAACAGTCCCAGCTTTGCTCACGTAGCGGAAGAGGCGGAGCTATCGGGCACTCATGCTGGATTACTTCATATATTTTGGATTGTGAAAGCAAAATTCTCGTACAAGAGTGATTATAGCGCCTCCCGATGGTGAATGCGGTTATACTCATGGCAGGTATTATTTGGTACTTTGGTCATTTATTTCACTAATATGACAACCGTCAAACGTCATCAGGGAAACGGTTTGAATTTCCCCTTAGTAAAATAACTATAAGTGTTCCATTTGGGACGACACTACATACATATACTTTGCTGTAGAGTGTTCAATTGCATAATAATAATAATAATAATAATTCCTTACATTTAAATAGCACTTTTCTGGGCACTTAAAGCATTTTACACACTTAAGGGAATCTCCTCATCCACCACCAGTGTGCAGCATCCACCTGGATGACGCAACGGCAGCCATTTCGCGCCAGACCGCACACCACACACCAGCTGATTGGTGGAGAGGAGACAGAGTGATGAAGCCAATTGTGATATGGGGAGAGTTAGGAGGCCATGATGGACAGAGGCCAGTGGGCAGATTTGGCCAGGATGCTGGGGTTAAACCCCTACTCTTTTTCAAACGACATCCTGGGATTTTTAATGAGTCAGGACCCTGGTTTAACGTCTCATCCAGAAGACGGCGCTCACTGAGCAGTATAGAGTCCCCGTCACTATACTGGTGCATTAGGACCCACACAGACCGCAGGTTGGGCGCCCCCTGCTGGCCTCACTAACACCACTTCCAGCAGCAACCTAGCTTTCCCATGTGGTCTCCCATCCAGGTACTGACCGGGCACAGCCCTGCTTAGCTTCAGTGTAGCCTACATATACAGTAGCCTACAGTCATTGCAAACCTCTTCACCAGCAAATGTAACCTTTGTTAGAGAGTAATTCTGCCATTCGGAGTTCATAATAGTCTAAAAGGTGATGATAATAGTTAAACATGGCAGTTTGTTCATGTTTTATGTTGCTGAAACAATCATTTGCTCCTTTGTTTTTTCCGGTTTCTCCTTTGTTTGTTTGTTTTTGTGCTAAAAAGGATTGGATGTCAGAAGCACTTAAATAATCATGCACATGTTATTATCATCAGCTCTAGAAGTTTATTTCAAATACAGACGTGCGGCGAACGCACACATTTTAAACAGCCTTGAAAACAACTACGGGTCATAAGATTCTGCTCTTCCTCTTGTCTTTGTGGCTGTTCATCAAGACGATGACAAGGTTTGTTCAAGCTCGGGTCGAGCATGGCTCATTATTATATGTATATATATTATTACAGTGTAATGTATCGGCTGTGTATTTAAAAAAAAATAATAATTTAATTCTCCTGACTTGTACACGAGCGAGTGATGCATCTTTGTAAACCAATAGCTTTCAGTTGCGTGTCTTGCTCTGCCTTTTGCTACCCTTTTGTTGTGCTAGGTACAAAGTGTACAAAAAAGTGGTACGATACGGTTCGCTTTTTGGTACCTTTTGACAATAGAAACGGCCGTAAAAGTGTACCAAATCATACCGTACTGTACCACTCAGTGGAAATGGGCCATAAGAGATTTATCAACCAGCAAAGCAAAACAAAATGACATCCCTTCAGGTGCACCAAGCACTCAGATTCACTCCCTGGATTTCATTCACACCTTTAAGTGGACTATATTAATGTGAAGAACAGTGAATGAGGGTATAGGGGCAATTTCAGATACATTTCTACATATTATAATTAACTAAAGCTGTCACAATTAGAAGACAATCAACACACAATTATGCATGTGTTAACACTAACAAGTTAAATTGATCAGACACACCCATCAGAATCTATGAAGAGGGCCACAGGTGATTGTTTTTGCTTTGGAAAATGGACCCTAATGTTGAAGGACAGAAAGAGGTGGGAGACAGACAGCAAGAGAAAGGGGTCACAAAAATGTTGTTCCAGATGAAATATGAGCAACTGTACAGTAGTTGACCATGTTCTTGTACATGGGATGACCTTACCAAGAGTTCAGCTCAATGTAAACAGATTCACTGTTGGCAGTGTTTTTATATTTTTGTAGGCAATAATAATATTTTACATTTTAATCTTTTAATGTATATGTAATGAAGTTGATGGCCACCTGGAGAACCCTGAGGTGGAGAACCGAAAAACTTTTGAATCATTTTAATAAATGAAAAACAAAACAAAACAGATGGCAGATCCTCACAGAGACCGCTGCCAAACTGAAAACAAAAGCAAAACATAACATGTCTAGGTTTGGTTCTCTCTCGACTTCCACTGCTGTCTCTCCTCCGTTTATGATCCAGAGCTTCTCCGTGGTACTTGAGGCCAGTGCGTGAAACAGGTGCTACTCATTATCACTCAAGCATCAGCCTCGTTCTGTTTCCATGGCTCTTGGCCCTGTCCCACTCACTACAGTATAACATTTAAAGATGTGTGTGTGCTGCTGCACATCCCTCTATGTGTAACAAGCAACAAGTATGTCTGTATATAGGCACTGACCCTCTCTTTAAAGGGCACCTATGGTGAAAAATCTACTTTTCAAGCTGTTTAGACAGACATATGTGTAGGTATAGTGTATAGACTGTAATATTGGGGTGATATAAACACACTCAGTCCTTTTTTTTTCAATTTAACAACATAAAAACGGTGGACCAATTGGAGCGGTTTTGAGACCGACCGCAACTTGACATAGGAGTGCGCCCCCCCCGCCCATCAATATTGATTGACAGGTGCGCATTACCATATCTTCAGTATGTTGTTTCACGTCTGCCATTTTCAGCGTGTGAGTCAAAGCGAAGTCACCAAAGAAACACCATTGCTCTATTTTTAGATGTAAGGCTCATTGGGCTCAACATTCACCACGTTATCGCTCTCCTCCAAGCCAGTGTTTGCATACATGTGTACTTTTAATTGCGTCTTCCTTAAACTGCAGCGGTTTGCATTTCCTGCGGTCACAGAAGCTCCCTGTCATCTTAACTATGCAGCTGGAAAGTGCGAGCGCGTTGCCTCACGTGTGTGTCCCTCCATTGGAAATAACGAACTAACGGCGCGCAGCGTCATGCTTTTCACGGTGTCGCGGATGAAAGTGAGGACCGGGAGGGAGGGGGTGGGTGTCGCGAATGAAAGTAAGGACCGGGGGCTTCGCTCACTATTCTGCCACCTAGGTCGCCTCTATGGACGCGCTGGCACTGCTCAGGACACTGTTCTTATTTCTGCCGCGCCACAGAGCTTTATCTGAATAGTTTCATTTTAAATAACATGCGAATGTGAGCATCTGGTGTCCCGTGTCGTGGCTCTGAGCGGCGCATCTGGTGTATGACACCTTTTAGTTATAGCCTCAAGCAGGTCGTACACCAGAAGCGCCGCTCGGCACCACGCAGCGTCGCGCCACGCAGCGGCATGCATTTCTGAAATCTAAACATAAGTTTCTATCAGGTGACACACACCGGCGCTGCAAGTTTGCGATACTTTCAACTGTCATGTGCGCGCCGTGTCGCGGTGCATCCGGTGTGTGATGCCCTTCAGTCAAAGTTAATTCAGTGTGCTTGGTTATTAGTCTCGGTGTAGGCTACAAGCTCGAAGCTTTAAACTAGCAAACAGTTGGCTGTAAAACTATACAAAGACACAAATGATTTTGAAGTCTCTGCTTGGTCTGTGTCCGAGTCGTACATGTACAGCTGAATGCTAGTCCTCTCACTCATGTTGCTTCTCTCTGTCTGCCTGTCTGTTGCCATACACAAACAGGGGAGCTCTTGGCTCCGCCCCCTTGTTAAGTTGGGCAGGAAGTCAAAACTAATTTTCATGTGAAGCAACACGCCCCTAAAACAGCGAACTGTGTACACGCCCCCAAAATGGCACTTTTTAACACATCATAATAAAAAAATCTGAAGTGTGTTTTGAACTGAACCTAAACTGGCACACTCAGAAGAACCATAATATTAATATTACATCTTAAAAAAGGGGTAAAATAGGTGCCCTTTAAATAACAAAAACTGTGCCACTGACTTTAGAGCACCTTTTAGTTGATCAATGGTGTGGTCAAAATAGCAATGCATTAACAATACAGCTTAACACAATTCCTTTTCAGACCAGCACGCCAATGGGCTCACAAATGGGCACAAATGCCTTTGCTATTTAAACAACATGATGCAAGATGTCAAAATGATACCTGCGCTAGACTGAAGTTAGCAAAAAAAAAAAAACATTATGCATTGTGCGTGGCACAGCATTGCATCAGATGTATGATAGGGCTCATCTCTTGGGCTTTCTCAACCAATCTGGTTCCTTTATCCAGCACGAAGCAAGAGAGCCAGGATGAGCTGAGCAGACACAATATGTTGTAATTTGAGATAAAGTTTCCACTGTGCTGTTCTTGGTTTCAGTGACCATCCCAGATTTTCAAACATGTTTCTACCATAGTCCCCATTCCCCAATCCCATATGCATGGCGGTGTAAGGATTATGATCAAAACCCTTATAAAAGAGAAAATCTTTTGCAAGAAATGGAAGAAGACTGTGGTGACACTGCTATCTTAGACTTGATCCAAGGCTGGATAAGACACAGCAGAGCATATTTTCCCTGCTACCCTGCAACAGAAAACATTTACTGTGATGTAGATGAAGGTATGTGACTTGATCTTACCCGGAGACTTGATGCTGAGCATGCTGATCATTAACTAATTAGTGTGTGTGTGTGTGTGTGCGTGTGTGTGTGTGTTGTGGTGTGTGTGTGCGTGTGTGTGTGTGTGTGTGTGTGTGTGTACTGTAACTGACAGTAATTCTCAGTGCATTTAAAAATGTATATACTATTATAGTCCTATAATAATAATAATAATAATAATAATAATATCGATTCTCCAAGTTTTTTATTTATTCACTCCCTCACTGGTTTCTGATTACCAGTAAGATGTTTTAGTAACAGTGTTTTGAATTGATCTCACTGCTGTTTTCTAGGCAGTGTAGTAGTCTGTGGCTGCGTCCGAAACTGCCTACTATTCAGTAGGTACTGCACTTGAATTTAAACGTACTACTCGGCCGTTGGAAAAGTACGTTCTATACAGTATGAATGTGAGCAGTATGAATGGAATTCGGACGTACTACATCCGCCATTTTGTCATGGTCACGTGACCTACCTGCGTCAGTTGCGTCGCTTCACGTCCATTCATAAATTCTCTCGCGGGGCATCATGGGATAGCGCAGCGTCCATGGGATGCGCACTTCAGAATCTCGCCGGAAGTAGTAAGCCATCCGGGTACTTCTCGCATACTGATTTTCGAATTCTAAGAATTCGGACATACTACTCGGCTCGCATACTGATTTAAGCGTACTGTATAGTATGGAAGTATGCGGTTTCGGACGCAGCCTGTGCATCTGTAAGATTTGTGCATCATCTAAGGTCAAAGTTAGATTTTGACCAAAGAGAACATGTTTTTGACTAGAATATTTGGTTTTGACCCGGGAGTTTGAAGTTTGTACAAGTTGGTGTATAGTTTTGAGACTTTATTTATAGTTATGAGAGAATGGTGAATTTCTCTGTGGATTTGAGTAAAACACTAACATCAGTAAATGTTTGTTGAATGCAAAAGAAAATATAAATATATTCAAAATATCTCTTTTTGTGTTTAACAGAAGAAGAAAAAATTCAAACATGTTTGGAGTTAATGATGCCAGTATTTAAATGTTTGTGTGGACTATCGCTTTAATTCAATGCTACAGACTACACTACCTGACAAAAGTCTTGCTGCTTATCCAATTTTTAGGATCAACAAATAATAACTTGACGTCTAGTTGATCATTTAGTATCAGAAGTGGCTTATATGAAAGGCAAAGGCCTCTAGATTACGCTTATTTTACCAAAACAAAATATGATCATGCCTTGATTTTTAATTATTTAAATACGACAGTAAGGTCTGCGATGACTCAAATAACTTATTAATAAAGTCATCTGGAATGGCAAAGAAAGCGTTCTTGCAGGACTCCTAGAGTTCATCAAGATTCTTTGGATTCATCTGCAATGCCTCCTCCTTCCTCTTACCCCAGACATGCTCAATAAGGTTCATGTCTAGAGACTGGGTTGGCCAATCCTGGAGCACCTTGACCTTCTTTGCTTTCAGGAACATTGATGTGGAGGCTGAATATGAGAAGGAGTGCTATCCTGCTGGAGAATTTGCCCTCTCCTTTGGTTTGTAATGTAATGGGCAGCACAAATGTCTTGATACCTCAGGCTGTTGATGTTGCCATCCACACTGGAGATCTCTTGCATGCCTGTTGCTCTTACAACTGGGATCAACGACAAGACTTTTGCCAGGTAGTGTATTATATTATTTCATTAATATTACGTTATATTAAATACAAGTACTTTTTTATGAAGAGTATCCTTTTTTGATTTGAAGTACACTGCAAGTGCATTATACACTTATACAAATAAGTGCACTTCTTTTTTCACTAGGGCCCTCATATCTTTTAAAAACCCATCAGACTTTCTTGTTCATAATGAACACAAAAAGAGCACCATGCTCATGCTGCTTTTCCAAAAAAGCCACAGTAAACACAGAGCGTCGCCATTTCACAAACCCACAGCACCTTTTACATTTGAATGGATTGCAATTAAAAACAGGCATCTGTGACTGATTGTCCTGCGTGAAACAATGTTAACAGAAGCAAAAATGACAGCAGCACACAACAGGGTCAATTATCTCTGAAACGGCATAATGAAAATGAGGTTCGCTAAAGGGAAAATCATTAGAATTGTTCAAAACGACCTCCCGAACAAAGTGCTTTATGAACAACCCTCCTGCCAAACAGGCGCGCACAAAAGCCGGCCCTGGTTGTGCCGTCACATATCAATTGAGTTAATCCAAGCTAATGGTAATAATTTGTCAAGCTTACAATCTTGTCTGTGCGGTTGTAATAATGAGTGAAGCTGGTCGGCTCTGGCCTGCTGCAGTTATTACCAGTGTAATTTGGGCCACCCTGGAGAATTTTTAGATTTAATTTAAGCGTTTGGGGATGATGCTTAGCTGTGACAATAGCGATCCATCTTTTTTAACACTCCTAATCTTAGTTGGAGCCTTTGATGGATAACCCCTCCTCCTTTTCATATCTCCCTGTCTCTCTCTCTCTATCTATCTATCTCTCTCTTCTCCTGCGCAAATACTATTATCAGTGAGAGGAAGGAGCGAGACTGGAGTGGAGCTGTGTCATCCAATGCAGTTTTTTTTTTTTGTGGGTGGACGTCATATACCTTATCAGAGACTGGAGTTTCTGAACAAAGGTCCACTCTTGTTAACGATTCACTCACCGTTTCTATTCATCTACAGGTTCAAATCTCCACTCGGAGCTCAAAGATGGAGAGTTGGAGGTAAGATGAGTGCTCACTCAACCTGTGGATTCATCCGGACGCTTATGAAAAAGAGATCAAAATAGGTGGATTTTCAAAGCATGAAACTGAACTTCAGGCAAAGTTCTTCTCAGTCTTCAGACAGTTCATTAGTGCCCGTGTATGGAAAGAAAATAAGATCAAAATGTAATGACCTGCTGGTCACTAAAATGACTTTTCTTTTTTTGGGTGCTGTCGATGTTATATATAAAATTCAATTATATATTGACACCTAAAGTTACTCTACACATACAAAAAAAAATATGTTTTGTATTTGTTCAATCTACTCAATCTATTAAAATGAGCTGAAACAACACAATTCTTTAGTTTTTTAGGGGAAAACTTAATTGTTTTGTGTTTTATGTTTTATGTTGGGGCCTCACGGTGGCGCAGTGGGTAGCACAATCACCTCACAGCAAGAAGGTCGCTGGTTCGAGCCTCAGCTGGGTCAGTTGGCATTTCTGTGTGGAGTTTGCATGTTCTCCCTGTGTTCGCATGGGTTACCTCCAAGTGCTCCGGTTTTCCCCACAAGTCCAAAAACATGCGGTACAGGTGAATTGGGTAAGCTAAAATAGTCCGTAATGTATGTGTGTGAATGAGTGTGTATGGATGTTTCCCAGAGATTGGTTGCAGCTGGAAGGGCATCCGCTGCATAAAACATATGCTGGATAAGTTGGCGGTTCATTCTGCTGTGGTGACCCCAGATTAATAAAGGGACTAAGCTGCAGAGGAAAAGGAATGAATGAATGTATGTGTGCAAATGAGTGTGTATGGATGTTTCCCAGTGATGGGTTGCAGCTGGAAGGGCATCCGCTGCGTAAAACATATGCTGGATAAGTTAGCAGTTCATTCTGCTGTGTAGGTAGTGCTGTTGCCTCACAGCAAGAACGTCGCTGGGTCGCAGGTTCGAACCTCGGCTAGGCTGGGTCAGTTGGCGTTTCTGTGTGGAGTTTGCATGTTCTCCCTGCGTTCGCGTGGGTTTCCTCCGGGTGCTCCGGTTTCCCCCACAGTCTAAAGACATGCAGTACAGGTGAATTGGGTAGGCTAAATTGTCCGTAGTGTATGAGTGTGAATGAGTGTGTGGATGTTCCCAGAGATGGGTTGCGGCTGGAAGAGCATCCGCTGCGTAAAATCGTGCTGGATAAGTTGGCGGTTCATTCCGCTGTGGCGACCCCGCAAGGCACAAAGCCGACAAGAAAATGAATGAATGAATAAATGATTTCATTTTCTCTTTTCTTGCAAATATTTGTATTTCTGATTAATGTTGAATTCAAGTAAAAAGTTTATCATAAAGTTTATGATTTTATGCATTTTAGCACACTTTATTTTACATTTCTTTTATTTCAAGTCATAACATGGCTTTAGTTTAGTGATTTTAGCATTTGGTACAGTGACTTCCACAACCCTACAATACAGAATAAAGCATATTTTGATCATTGGTTGTTGACTGTAAGTTGCATCATCAGCGATGTCAGGAAATGATTTATAAATGTATTCTTCCCTGTGTGTCAGCATCACGTCAGCTGAATGCTTCTGTTCACCTATTGTGTACAAGCAGCGGAAGGACATTATGTCATGTAGAGGCCAAATATATTGTGTTTCTCAGTAAATTGAGTGGCCTGTCCATTTTATCTGCTTGAAAGTAATTACTATAAGATTACCATCTTGTGTGCCCGACTCGCTAGAAAATGACTGGATCCAGTATTCATTAGACATCATTATGAAAAACATAATTAAACATTTTGGGGCTTAACACTCTGGTGTTTGCAAAAGAAAGGTGTGTATCACGGTTATTGAATTAGTATTTTATATATATGGCATTTTTTATTTTATTTCATGAAATTTGTAAAAACGTATTTTAATCGAACTTACTGATTATTACTAAGTACTAATTATAATCTAGAGTTTATAAGATTCTTCACAAACAGTCTAAAAACTTAAATGTATATTATAAATGTATTTAAAATGTATTAGCAAAGATATTTGTATATATTATACCACACTTTTAAAGCAGAATATACTGTTCAAAGAAATAAAATTGAATAAAATTAAAAATACGAAAAAAAAATCAAATACAATTAAATAAAATTGTATATCTGTTAAAAACAGTACACATATATAAAAAGAAAGAAAGAAAGAATTGTTGAATATATTCAAATAACTATAGATATTTTATTAAATTACTAATAAATTACTAATAAACCATAATTTCTAATAAACCACAACCAGTAAAAAACATAAATAAAATAAAATATTTGTTTTAAAATAAATTATGAAATAATAAAAAAATAAAAAGCAGTTACTAATAGAAAATTATATAGAATTGATGTCCTATTTCAAGTTTTTCTGTTTTTTCCATTTAAAAAAAATGAATTATTAAAATGTACGTATTTGTGAAAAAATTAAGAAATCACAACTTTTACAGCATAATGTACTGTTTAAATAATACATTCAAATAACTATAACAAGTAATAAATCAATATTTTAATAAATACCATTTCTAATAAACTAGAACCAGTAAAAAATGAATTAAATATTTTTGTTTTAAAATAATCTATAAAATACAAAATAAAAATCAGTTATTAACAAAAAAATTATATAGAATTGATGTCCTTTTTCTATTTTTTTTTGTTCATTTTTGTTTTTTAATTGTAATAAAAATATAATAAACTTTTTTAATAAATATATGATTTTAAAAACAAAAAACATTGAAATTCCTCAATTCTGTATACTTTTCTGTAATAATAAACTGATTTATATTTACAAATATATTGATCTATGTAAATATGCCTCTAAAATGTATTAGCATTTTTATTATAACAGATAAATAATGACATAAAGATTACGGTGGCAACGCCAGCAAATAAAGAAAAGATCTTCATCCGTTTGACAGCACATGTATTGCAAAACCCTTACAACAGATACACAATAAAAAACTCGCTGCATTCTTACACAACGCAAACAAATTAATAAAACACGCTGCATTTTCTACACTTGCAAAAACATCAGAACACAACAGAAATGTTTCAAGTGGACCCAAAAGTTGTAGGTGATCTTTGAAAGGTGAGTTTTTTTTTGTTTGTTTGTTTATTTTAACATCCCGATTCCCTTCTCTTTTGTATTTTATTAGCCAAATTAACGATAACCTAAATAGCCGGGTCTGTCACGTTTTAGGGTCCTCGTGAACAGGGATAAGCAAAAAATATATTGAAATATATTTTAAAATAAAATAACACATACATATATTTTACGTATATAAAAATACACTACAAAATACAGCAGTCACAAATGTATCAAAATAAATAACTGTATTTTTGTATTTTAAAAATACTACAAAATATTTTTTAAATGAAATTTCTTCGCAAACATTCCATCAATAGGCCTATTGGATCAATCCCTTCACCACTAAACTGACTTAGCAAAGTAAACAATGTTTGATAACAGCGCATTTTCTCTGCCACTTCGTTCACCTGCAATATAGGAGGAAGTTATGGCCTAATGGTTAGTGAGTGGGACTTGTAACCCAAAGGTAAGTTGTTTCTCTTTGAGTTACAAATTACAATCCATCTATTATTTGTACAGTATACTCATTCTCTCAAAATTTTTTCAATTCTTCTTTACCTGGAAGAGGCTCCATTTACCCTCTTAAAAACACCAGTACACCTTATTTAAAGGGCCACGAAACCCCCTGTCTCAGCAGGGTGTTTTCACACTTCTGTTTTGAAAAAAGTCAGGAAAGTTGGGCGTGTCCAGCTCTGGGAGTGTGGGAGTGTCGGGGGAGGGAAAGAGGATAAGATTTTGCATAGAAGGGAGTTAACATTTGGGCAAGCACTAAGTTTGACAGGAAAAACAAACACGCAGAGGCTGATTTGATACGGCGAATAAGAGAAAAAAATCCTCCGCATTTCTCTGTAACTTATGTACTCGGTAGGTAGCGTCAGAAAGCCGTGTGTGTATAGACTATCCTGTCACAAAATGCAGCGAAAATCCTGCACGACGGGAATAGTTTGTATTTACATGTTTACACTCGTTGCAACACACTAATAACAATTTTGTCTTGAAATTCTTGTACTTTCACTTGTTTTGGCAACACAACGTGGCGTCTCTCTGCCGTCTGAACACTGTAAACAGTCTCCGGAGCTATCATGCATATTAATGAAGTTTCGCGTCATACACAATAGAGCGCGCTGATTGGTTTGAAGCACGTCTTTCTCATGAATTAATACTGCACACGCAGATACGTCAGAACGTCCTAGAAAAGACAGACAGCCACTCTCCAGCTGGATTTACACCTAAGTATCTCATGGCCGTGACGCAGCTTCAAAAATTCGTTTCAAACCGGAAGAATGAATTTGCTCAAAATAACGCAAAAACAACTAATTTTCACTTTTTAGTGCAATATATGTGTCCTAATAGTGTTTATAGCAGTGTGGGACACATATATGACTGTCAACAGCTCAAAAAATGTGTTTTGGTGTTTCGTGACCCTTTAAGTGTTATATATATTATATATGTGTATATTTAAAGTTCCTCTGCATTTCAACCTGTGGCACCGAGACACTCAAGCTTGGGAAAATAATGAAGAAAGCACCAATCAGAGGCCTCATTTTTAAGATGTCATCAGACTTCTCATAAAGTATTTTACAGTATTTTAAAAATACTAAAATACAACACACATATTAAGCAATTTTCATAAAACCTATCAAATACAAATTACAAAATACTATTTTGCATTTGAAATATGTATTTGAAATAAATGTCTCATAAATACTGCCCATCGCAGCTCTTGAAACATTTCCGTTGTGTTCTGAGCTATTTGAAAGTCTTGTGAGCATTTTCGTAAATTGTTTGCGTTGTTAGAAAATGCAGCGTGTTTTATTAAAGGGTCACGAAACACCAAAACACATTTTTTGAGCTGTTGACAGTCATATATGTGTCCCATGCTGCTAAAAACACTATTTGGACACATATATTTCACAAAAAAGTGAAAACTGGTTATTTCGAGCAAATTTGTTCTTCTAGTTTGAAACAAATTTTTGAAGTTACGTCACGGCGATTAGATTCTTGGGTGTAATCCAGTGTGAAGAGTGGATGTCTGTACCTGGGAGTACTTTGTGACATCTCTGAGTGTGCAGCATTAATTCATGAGAAAGATTTGGTTCAAACCAATCAGCGCGCTCTATTGTGTATGCGGTGCAACTTCATTAATATGCATGATAGCTTCGAAGAAAGTTTTTACCTGTTACAGTGTTCAGACGGCAGAGAGACGCCACGTTGTGTTGCTAAAACAAATGGAAGAATTGTTTGGAGACACGGGTCGTCAGTGTTGCGTTTATTAATGTGCTGCAACGAAGGTTTTGTTTTCATTCCCCGCTATGAGAGCGCAGCTGGACTCACGTGTGGATTACAGTGCACGCGACAGAAATGCGTTTGTAAGTAACATTTTTACCCGAGAGCTTTTCGCATCTGGTAAAATGGTAAAATTCGGATTTGCTGCTCGTCTCGTTTCAAAAAAGACGCGGTTCCAGTTCGTGTTGATCGTCCTGTCTCTACAGATTTGGTATGTAAGCGATCAGTGGTATTTGTTTATGTTTATTCAGATGGCAAAGTTAGTTCGTATCGTCAGCAGTATTCTTTCAGTTTTTAAAGACATAGTCAAAATGATTTCTTAGTTATTAAGTTTACAGTACGTTAATATCACTACAATATTATGGACTGAAAGATTGGCTGTAAATGCTGCTCTCCGAGTGTAAACATGTAAACACCGCAATCAAACCGTCGTATAGAATTTTCGCCGCATTTTGTGACAGGATAGTCTAACATTATACACACCTACCTACCGAGTGCATCTAAGTTACCGAGAAATGCAGAGTTTTTTTTTTTTCTCCCATTCGTCGTGCGGTATCGAACATTCCATTAAAATTACACTCTTCCAGCAGTTCCTGCATCCAATATCTCATTTGTCATGAGGGCATGCATGAAATGTTCCTGAATGAAAGTGCCAAACTCCAGTCGAAGTCCACAAATTATTAATTTGGCAAATAATTCGATAACTGATTCATAATTTATGATTTATATTCGATTTATATTCGATAACTGCCCATGTAAACACAGTCACTGTCTTTCTCCCCTGCGTCTGTGTGTTGTTTTGCCTTGTGAAAATCAGCACGTGCCCAAAATCGAAACTCCTATTTTTATTCAAAACCATCCCTCTTTGCCTCCCCCGACACTCCCACCTAAACAGAGCTGGACACACCCACTTTCCTGACTTTTTTCAAACTAGAGGTGTGAAAACACCCTGCTGAAACAGGGGGTTTTGTGGCCCTTTAATGTTTGTGTTGTTGAAAAATGCAGTGCATTGTTTTATGTGTTTGGGTTGTGAGGATTTGCAGCATGTGTGCTGTCAATCAGATGAAGATCTTTTCTCAATTTGCTGCCGTTTTTTGTAATTGCATGTGCTTTCTTAATTTGTAGCATGTTAAGCTCTCTTTGCCAACGTAGTATATACTTCAAAATACCTATAAAGAAATGTCATGTAAATATGCCGTTTTATTTAATATCGACAGAAGTCCCCAGGATAGATTTAACATATTCTGTAAATTACCATTTACCATTCAAGCTGCTTAGCAATTAAGGAATTACAGCGAGCGTCTGATGGCATAAATAAATAAATGAAGGAGTGCAGTTATCCATCACAAATCATCTTAGACCTCCTGTCATCTCACCCAGCATGTTCCCTTTCCTCAGCTTTAATTAACTTATTTTGGAAGTGCTGACAAAATAAATAAATATATAAGAGTTTAAAGGGAGCAGGGAGTTGTCATGGAGACCTGAAGCATCTGGCGGCGTCCCAAGAGTTTAGCAGACTCTTCTCCATCTCTCCCATTCACTCTCAATAGAGCACGAACATCTGTCACGGCCAACATTACACTACGGCTATAACCACACAGCACAATCCATGCGCTCGCTACTAAGCTACAGCCAAACACACATCAACAGCACTGAACATCCCTGATCACATTTTATTCTTCACACTGCATTAAAAACACATCCCGAGCTGAAATTTAGGAGGGGTGTATTGTGGTGGTGTTGTTGTTGTTGTTGTTGTTTTAACTACGTTATTATGTTATTACGATTACGTTACGTTAATAATAAAATACATTTTCTAAAATACATATTCTATTTACACAACTACATTTCCGTAAAAAAAAAAGTTGCTGCAACAACTGGTGTTTCCTAAAAAAATAAAATAAATAAATGTGTGTGCTTAATACCCAGAAGTGAATAGTCACTCATAACAAGTGTTAATGAAGTCTTAAATGTATGGTAGGATTTGGTTAACAAAGTGGTTATCAAATAATATATTTTTAATTAGCAATGTTTATAGTATATTTTATTATTATACATTTACAAATAGTTTCTTTTAAAAATAAAAACAACTACTTGAGAATACTCATATTACAAAAATGTATAATAATAATAATAATAATAATAATAATAATAATAATAATAATAATTAGTATTATTAAAATAATAAAAAAATCATTTTAAAAAAATCATAAATTTAATAATTAAGAATAAATACTTATTATAATTACATTAATTAATAATTGATTATATACATTTATATTAAAATATTTAAAATAAATATTATAATAATTATAATAATTAATAATAATTACTTATTATAGTTACATTAATTAATGTTTAGTTATATAAATTATATAAATTATTATTGTTTTTAAATACAGATAATAATAATAATAATAATAATAATAATAATAATAATAATAATACTTAATAATAATAATAATAATAATAATAATAATAATAATAATAATAATAATAATAATGAGTATTGTTATTTATAATTTTATTATTATTATTAGCATCATCATCATCATCATCAATACTATTATTATAATTATAATAAGTAATATCATTTAATATAATAATAATAAAATGTATTATTATTATTATTATTATTATTATTATTATTATTATTATTATTATTATTATTATTATTATATTACCAATATTTTATACGACCTTTTTAAGGTTATGACACCCTCTGCCAATGCACTGATGAAATTAAGTTGGATGTGCCAAAACTTTCTTCAGTTAAACAAAGAGAAAACTGAAGTCATTGCATTTGGGAACAGAGATGGGGTTCTCAAGGTGGCTCTTTACATTGGCTCTAGGGGTCAAACAACAAAAAATAAGGTCAAGAATCTTGGTGTGATTCTGGAGTCAGATATGAGTTTCAGTAGTCATGTCAAAGCAGTAACTAAATCAGCATACTATCATCTCGAAAACATTGCAAGAATTAGATGTTTTGTTTCCAGTGAGAACGCTGCTCCCAGAATTCAGACCAGAACCAGAAAATCAGATCGCATCACATCTGTCCTCAGGTCTTTACACTGGCTCCCAGTTACATTTAGAATAGATTTTAAAGTATTATTACTTGTCTATAAATCACTAAATGGCCTAGGACCTCAATACATTACAGATATGCTCACTGAATACAATCTTAACAGATCACTCAGATCTTTAGGATCAAATAAATTAGAAATTCCAAGAGTTCAGTCAAAACAGAGTGAATCGGCCTTCAGCTTCTACATCCCCCACTTCTGGAATCATCTTTCAGAAATGATCAGTCGTGCTCCAACATTAGGCACATTCAAATCAAGACTGAAAACACATCTGTTTAGCTGTGCCTTTACTTAATGAGCACTGTGCTTTCTCCGACAGATCACACTATTATGTCTTTCTTTTCTTTTTCATTTTTTTATAACCTGTTTTAACACATTTTAATCTTTTTTTAATCATTTTTATTCTTTGTTTTTATTTTCTTATATTTGTGTTTTTTATTCCTGTTTATGTAAAGCACTTTAAATTATCATTGTGAATGAAATGTGCTATATAAATCAACTTGCCTTTTTTTATACACTTTTTAAAATTATGTTTTCTTCAGATTACTGCCAACATGCCAAAGCGCTAGAAAATTTTAGTCAAGTCAGTGAACTTTACATCCCTATATGGAACCAAATCAATAGTCCACTTTTACTGACAACAGTTCATTTACTAAAATCAAACAATGTGTTTGAATGTGTTAACTCTGCATGAGATTTATCATTGTTGCAATTACATTTTACCACATGTAAAACACACAAAAATTTGCATACTGCATATCAGTCAAACAATTCAGAGTATAAGTGAAGAAGTGAAGTACTTCTTCACTGTGCAGTGTTTCCATAAAGTGTGCTTTTTTGTGAAAAATGCAGCATCTATGTATTTAGCTACAGCTGTCAATGTCGACACATATGTTGAGTTTCCCCTAGATACCAATTATCTGGCTCTCGCCCATTACCAGAGCGAAAGTGTGCGTTCACATGAGCTCTGTTCAACACAATAGTGTGATTTGCTAAAGAGATGATAGCGAGGCTCTTCCATCTGAGGTAAATACATTAATGAAGACAGCAATTAACGCAAGAGCCATAAGAAGTCTAAACGAGCACTCACATGAATGAGAGTCTCATAAAGAACCACACAGACCGGGGAAGAAGCCGGCTTCTCTTTATCCAAGCGTTTACACAGAAAGAAAACCCTCAGATGGCAGATTGTCATTGTTGGGAGCTGTCTCGATTTTTTATTTCCATTTTTTTTTTTTCACGAGGGCAACAGAAAACAATGTGCGCTTCCATTATAGCGGCATCATTTTCAGGAGGATGCAATATTACAGCCCTTATTCACACAATGCCGCCATTCATTTCTCATTGAAGATTGTACTTGAGACGCGAGGCAGATGTTGCAAGCTGGACGCCGGAGTGCAGACAAGGAGAAGTCGGATGCGAATCTCAGCCAGCTTTTGTCGTCAGCACTCTCATTTAAGAAATTAACAAGGGACTGCGAACGAGGTGTACAATACAGAGACAAAGAAGCGGCAGTTTGGTTTTTCTCGCTGACTTGGAGAAAGAAGCAGAAAATGGACCATCTGTTTGAATTGCTAAGGTAACACTAGGAAGAGTTGTGAGGGAGAAAGCGTACTTTCAACCGCCCAAAAACTCAAAGGGTGTTGAACAGCGGGGGCCGTTTGACAATTTCTGGTCCTTTAGCTAAGCTCAGAGGAGCTAAGGCAGTTCCTGCCTTAAAGAAATAGTTCATATTTAAAAAAAAAAAAAAAAAAAAGAGAGAGAGAGAGAGATTTGTCATTATTGATTCACTCACATGTCATTTCATTTTTCTGGGTGGTTTTGATGTTTGTCTAGACAAAAACGCAGTATCAGGTGACTGAAACTGAAACTTTGGCTGCGTCCGAAATCGCTTACTTCCATACAATATAATAAAAAAACAGTATGCAAGCCGAGTAGTACTGTATGTCTGAACTCATATAATTCGAAAAACAGTATGCAAGAAGGTCGATGCAGTGGCGCAGTAGGTAGTGCTGTCGCCTCACAGCAAGCAGGTCGCTGGTTCGAGCCTCGGCTGGGTCAGTTGGCATTTCTGTGTGGAGTTTGCATGTTCTCCCTGCGTTCGCGTGGGTTTCCTCTAGGTGCTCCGGTTTCCCCCACAGTCCAAAGACATGTGATACAGGTGAATTGGGAAAGCTAAATTGTCCGTAGTGTATGAGTGTGAATGGATGTTTCCCAGTGATGGGTTGCAGCTGGAAAGGCATCTGCTGTGTAAAAACGTGCTGGACGTTGGCGGTTCATTCCGCTGTGGCGACCCCTTACCCTTCAACCCGTTGCGGACGCCCTGGAGCATCCAGGGGCGCTGTTTTTCCACATGTCAATGTTTATCAATAGTAATAACAACACGGTTTATTTTGAAAGATAAGAGTCCACAGAAAAACCTCCCATCAAGCACATTTAGTTCACCGACACAATAGTGTTGAATTTTGGGTGGTTATTCATTTGTTTATGTCACCATTTCTGCCCGAGACCTGTTTTACCATGCTTTACCATGTTACTTACACGCGAAAACGGCGTCTTTGTAGTAAAAGGTAACTCGATGTCATAGCTTACAGTGTTACAGATAAAATGAGACCACAAACTGAATAAAAAGTCAAAGTTATAGTTACTAAAATCTAAACAAAGCTGCATGTTTTGATCTGCATAGCTTTTCATCCGATTATAGCACTTCCTACTTCCTACTAAGTTTGACTGATAGAGAGTTTAGCCAATGGCTGTATCATATATTCAATATATGAACACCTATTGGCTGTGGGTTGTATATTTGCACGCTCTTTGCTGTCACTGGCTCAGCGATCTGTCAATCATCACGCGACGCACCTGCCCCCTGCTGCACACTGCACATCTGTTAGCAGTTTGAGCTAACGGCAGAGTCGCTGGTAAACAATGAAAATAGATCGTCAAAGTTTTGTTCTGCTAAAGAGAGTTTTGAGAGTTAGTTTGAAGCGAAGAGGGGAATATGTCTGAGGAGAACTGATATTTACATGACCTGGATGAAGAGTACTCTGGTATTTTCTAACGGTGAGTTTTTATTACATTGTTTACGTCTCAGTTCTTCTGTGAAGCTTGCTTGTATAAGTGTGAATGTATCTCCGGTAGCGATAATCTTTCAGTAATGTTTGGCATTATCATATGTTTGCCATTTATCTGAATGATTGCTATAGACCTTTTTTCATGGAACGCCAAATTACCCATTATGCTTTGCGTGTATGCGGAAGGAGAATGCTAAGAACTTCCGGTCGGCAGCTGAAGCGTGTAAACGGTCACATTTGGACAGCTTTGAAACGATAGTTTTAATCTATTTTACCTGCTTTTATCATCTTTGAACTAATACTGTTGTCGATCAGCGCCACCTCCTGGACTGATCATTTAAAAAAAATGTGATCTAATACGATGGCTGAGGCATTTTCCACTCGTTGACAGACGGCATCTTCTGCCGTTTAAATGAAGCCTCGTCATCGCTAAAGTCAACAGTTTCTCTTTCTTTCAGATATATAACTAGTCTAGCCCAAACAAATATAGTTCACCAAAATGTTTAACACACACGTAGCCTACTGTACTGTCCCACTAACACACTGATTTAATAACTGTGACAAAGTGAAAATAAAGTGACGTTTTGAAATGACAGAAATTCACAGACCGTGGTAAATACAACACACTAAATGAAACATAAACGGCTCGCGATTAGAATGAACAGCAAATCAACCAGCAGAGTATTAGTAACGGACTTTTATTGGTCATTTTTATAAATTGCATGACTTACACACCTGTTATGTTTCATGCCAGTAATCTGGGTTTGCTCTATGATGCAGTGAAGTATTGCGTGCGTGTGTGTGCTAAAGAGCCGCTGAGCTAACAGCTGACAGGCCGGGGAAACACACACACACTGTATTTCTGACGGCAGATATGTAAACTAGGAGAACGTTTTTCTCTCGCGCTTGAACCACATCTGACAGATTATAACGGCTTTAACACACACCTTTTAAAGTTGTGTGTCACCAAATCACTCCGTAATCCACTTAAAACGCTATTGAAACCCATTTTCGGAGCGCAAATTACCAGTTGTAAACACTGTAAACGGAAGTTCTAACCATTCACCGGAAGACGCTGGTCGATATGGCGGCCTCCATGCAGCAGCCAAGAAAAAGGTCTATAAGATAAGCTATCTGTAATAATTATATTATCAATAAAAGGGCATCAGAGTAAATCATGTTTGCTACTCAAGGGGGGAAATACAGTTGTTTACAATAGAATCCTAATTCTGTTTTTTTTTTGGGATCTTGTAGCTGAATCTGCTGGAGTGGATTACAAGCAGCAGACAGGAGCAAAGTGAGAGAGCATAACAAAAACTCTTCTAAGACTTTTTTTGTTGCATATGCACTGGACATATTTCACACAATGTACTTCTTGTGCTCAAATAAATCATTCATAATATACAGTTCGTTTCTGTCTATTGTTTTACAATTAAAAATTTGTGGTATGTGAAAAGACTAAAAGAGTTGTGTTAGAAACCCCAGTACATGTGTGGTCATCAGACTGCTTCTCCACAAACAATGAGAGGGAGAAAATCACAAGACATTGTCTCAGAAAAATAATTCCAGAAATTTCATTTTGCATGACATCAAATTCAAAACATATACTCAGGAGATATGTAGCTTTTGACCTATTACTTTTATGTGTTGCTCCAGGACTGATTTCACACATTTGTTTATGAAATAATAAAATGTTTAGTACAGTGCAATTTTTTTTACATTACTTAAGCATCTCTAACTTTTTTTTATTTTTTGCATTATAAACTCTAGATGATGGAAAATAAAGCCCAGAGTGTCTTCTTTTCAAAGATACATAAACTGTGAATGTAGACCAAATTATTCAGCAACTGTAAAGGTTTCAGTTTGGGATGATTGTTTTTGAGAAAGTGCCTCTGACGGTGAGGAAAAGGAGGACACCGATATAGTCTCAGAAAACATTTTACAGAAATCTCATTTTGCATGCTATCTTCATCAAATTTAAATTATAAACTCCTGAGACACTTGGCTTTCAAGTCATATTTTTTTCTAGGACATTACATTAATGTTTTCCTGTGTTTGTATATGGAAAAACAAATATTGAACATAATACAAATTTTTTTTTCTCATAACTTCATAATCTATAACTTTTTATATTTTTTAACATATAACTTCCCCTTTTACCACAGTAAAGCTCAAAGTGTCTTCTTTCCAGTGATACCCAGTTTGTGTTTGTAGCTTACTGGAGTCAGGAACTGTTACTGTTTAAAGTTAGGTAGGTATAAATCCCCAAAATTGAGTGAAGGCTAACAGGTTGGGACTAAGCCGAAAAGAAAATGAATGAATGAATGAGTATGCAAGTACCCAGATGACCTACTACTTGTAGGGGCATAACTTGTAGTAGGTTGGAGGCGTAAGTGAAGTTTATTTATAAACAAATTTCGAGAGGATCACATGCTTATGATTGCTCTAAGCTGTTCCAGCATCAGCTCATGATCGATTATCCAATCAGATGATTCCTAACTCACTATAAATAACCAGAGTTTTCTTATCTCAATCTTCATCTTAAAGCTGTCATTATTACTACCTGTTGGTTCAGCGTTCTCTTAACATGCATCAAAGTTTGCATTTGCGTTTTCATGTGGACGGAGGTTTTTTAAAACAAAAGTGGGGGAAAATACCTGTGTATGTGTGGACATTAGAAGTGTGAACCTACACTGGTCTCACGGTTCGGTTTAGTTATAATTATCATGCCATCAATTCGGTTCAATTCGATATCTCAGTGCATCACGGTGCATTGACGATGCTTTCCATACACCATTTTATATTTTACTTTACTGTTCACCGATGAGTGACACTGATAAACAGCAGCAGCGCAGTGTTGCCAGATTTGGCGGTTTTGGATTTTGCATTTCAGCGAGTTTTTGATAGTTTTTGGCCTGGAATCAGTCAGCTACGTCTGGCAACACTGCAGCGTCGATCACACTGATCCATGATAGACGCCAGCCAGTCACAGTGAGTGAGAGAGAGAGAGAGAGAGAGAGAGAGAGAGAGAAATGGAGTTTACTTTCATTCTCTCAAACGCAGTGAAGGGGCTTCTACTGTAAGTGTCAGTGAAAGACTGTCCAGCAAACGCACACGCAATGAAATTGTGCAGAGTTTCTGCGTTTTTAAGTAGTTGGAGTGTTGTAAACACTCGCACTCGCCTCCCTCAACATAGTAAGCTATGGCGACATACTGTAGTGCATATGAGATAAATACATCAGTACACAATAACCGGTTATGATCTATTACTGAACCGATACTGAATTGTCCGCGTCTGCATCGCGGTGCACCGAAGAAACAATTAATGTTGACACCCCTAGTAGTCATAGCCTTACTTTTTTCATGAGAACAAAACTACCAATAAATGTTGCAGAATTAACCCATTTACCGCAAAATCGCTTGGATAACTGTCAAATATATGTTTGCATAACTCTCATAAATTATATTATCATTCTTTTTATTGATCAAAAGGAATTCTTTATTCCTATTTTATTTTATTTTTTTATTTCTCAATGTGAATAATGGTACTGCCTATAATCATACACTCTCAGAAGTTGCACTAATACTTGGCCTGTACATTTCAAACTATCTGTTTGTATGTAAAAGGTCCTTATTGGTATCCTAAAAGTATAGTATGTAAAGTGCACATGTTAGACACTACAATAATACAAACATTTTCTCTTTGATCCCCCCTAAGGATCAAGCCTTAAGTTATGCACTATGCCATCTAAAAAAAACATGATTATCAAGCTCATTTACATAAAAACATCAATGGAAATATAAGACTGTGTCTGTGCACCTCATGTGCACATAAGTCAGTCTGTGGTCCCTTCTCTATACACACAAGAAAAGTTGTCCATTGCACCCACTACTGGCATAGATGGACCTCCCATGCCAGCATTTTCATTAAAAGTTTGAATTTTTAATTTAAGGCACAATGAATGTTTCTCTGTTTTTTGGTTTTTTAGGAGAGGGTTTGTCTAAATCTTCAAAAGTTTATTACGCAGTCTTCTAATTCTAAAGTTGTGAGTCTTTTTTGTACTTTTGTAGCACATAAGCTCTTCAGTTTTGCAGCAGATTGTGATAAAACACTTCTGCCTGTCCAAAATAAACAGAAAGAAACAAGCAATTGTGATTTGTTGCTTTTTCCTATTTATTATTGTACTGAACCCATATTGACCCCAAATCTAAAGTATGTAAAAAACCCTGATCTGTGCACCATTGCACCTCTAATGTTCACTGACCCAGAGGGAGCATCTATTTGCCTGTTCATTTAACATAAAAAAAACAGCATTTTGTGAGCCTTACTTTGAAAAAAGTAATAAGATTTATCATTTTTATAGTTTTAAAAAATGTAGCTAGTGTTTTTATAAAGAATATTGGAAAAAGGCGACGTCTATTTCCATTTAGCAGATGGTTTTGTCCAAAGTGACTTACACTTGAGAAGACATTCATCATATCATCGCAAAGAAGCAGTACACACAGGAAATGTATACAAAGGAACAGTGTGCTCAGAAAAATTAATGTTAGAGTCAGGGAGTGTTGAGAGGAAAGAGAAGAGTGTTTCTACAGGTGGTTTGTCAAGCCCACACATTTTTATTTATTTTTGTTTCTTATATGGATGTCAATGACAGTTTAGATCACTTGAGTGTGAGTAAATGATAAGGACATTTTCATTTTTGGCTGAACTACTATATGCCTTTTAGAGACCAAACAAACTCTAGGCAAATCCAGTCACTGTACCTTTCTACAGAACTTGTATTGTTCTTCATTCTTCAAAATTCCCCAGAGCTTGTTAGTGTAAATTTAACATCTACTTGAGTTTTTTGATGTTGGTTTTGATGTTGGTACAGGTGACTAATTTACCCATTTCTCATTAATAACAAAAGCGAGGGAGTCCGCAGACATAATGTGAGCTGTGACTGCAGTGGATGTGGTCTTCTGGCAGACACAGTCTGATGATACTGAATCAGCATGTCTTGAAAGCCAGGTTGTTGATGTCAGTGTCTAATGGCTCGTAATATATTCAGTGTGACTGTCGTGTCCTACAGGAGAGCTGTTGCGAGACCGAATGTGTTTCCTTCAAAAACAGCGTGATGTCTGCCATTAAAATCAGATTCATCAGAACATTGCCTGAAAAATGTAGCACATTAGCGCTCGCTGCCCACTCCAACTGCACAATGTCTCTCCCACATGCATTATGGCTCCTTCACCTGTGCAATTCTATCCGTCGACTCAAATAGAGTGATGGACTTGCAACATATTATAAAATGGAAACGGCTGCTTTTAATTTAAAACCAATCTCCCGTTATGTACGCTCCGGGCTGTGCTTGAAGCAGACTCGGTTTGGTGCATTGTGCAGTACACAAAAACATTTTCTTCTTAATCTGTTTGGTGCTTGTTTTCCAGTAAGAAAAAATCATTAAAGCAAGATAAACCTGAGAGGAAAAACAGCGCATAATTTATTTTATAAGTAAATACACAGAATTAACATCACCTACAGTAAGTGTGTAACTTTCACAATCATGTCTATGTTTTTATATATATATTCATGTCTTACTCTCAGATTTAGATTAGATTCATTATAAATAAATTTAGCTGAAAAAGTAAATAACTAAAATATTACTAACATTTAAAAAAATTACAATGAGTAAATTCAGTGAAATAATAATTAAAATATGAGAATAAATTTAAAAACAGTTAAACACTCAAATAACACTGATCTATTCTTATATAAATTATTAAGAAATATAATTATATATAAAAATAATGGTCCGTTTCCACTGAGTGGTACAGTACGGTACGGTAAGGTACAGGTCGATACGGGTCATCTTTATCAGACTAA
The DNA here is from genome assembly GCA_903798195.1 of Danio kyathit. Taxonomy (NCBI): domain Eukaryota; kingdom Metazoa; phylum Chordata; class Actinopteri; order Cypriniformes; family Danionidae; genus Danio; species Danio kyathit. The sequence continues at coordinate 22,940,805 of LR812533.1, read as the reverse complement.
CCTCTCATTTGTATCTTTAATCTTCACCAGCACATGTAACCTGTTGTCATAAAGTAATTCCTTCATTCCGAGTTCAGAATAGTCCAAAAGGTGATGATAATAGTTAAACCTGGCAGTTTATTCATGTTTGCTGAAAAAATCATTTGCTCCTTCGTTTTTTCCGACTTCTCCTTTGTTTTTTCGCGCGCCAGTCTCATGTTTATTCATTTCTGACAGGATCGGATGTCTGAAGCACTTCAATAATCACACGCCTGTTATTATCATCAGCTCAAGAAGTTTGTTATTTCAAATATAGACACACACGCGAGTGCAAGCGAGAAAGCAAAACCGCTCGCGTTTTAGACAGCCTTGTAAAGAACTACGGGGCACAGGGTAGAATCTGCTCTTCTTCTTGGCTTTGTGGCTGTTCATCAAGACGATGACAAGGTTTGTTTGAGCTCAGGTCGACCATGGCTTATTATTATATGTATATATTATTACGGTGGGATGTCTCGGCTGTGTATTTAAAATATGGAGGTTCCTTTGTTTTCATTTTGGCTTGTTGCACGAGCGAATGATGTATCTCTGTAAACCAATAGCGGTTAGCTGTGCGTCTAGCTTCCCGTTTTGGTACCCAAGCTAGGTACCCTTTGCAAAGGGAACCCAAAAAGTGGTACGATACGATTTGCTTTTAGGTACCTTTTAACAGTGGAAACGGCCATAAAAGCGTACCGAACCGTCCCACTCAGTGAAAACGGGTCATTAGTAAATTAAATTTGTTAATTAACTGCAAACTTATACAGATACATTAACAAAGTTGAGGCTATGGATATGTTTTATATATATTTTTTCCAAATGTAGATAACTATTTCATTTTAATTAATTTATTAATAAAATTCTTGACATTTTTCTATGTAAAGCAATGATTCAGATTAATTTATTAAATATTAAATTAGTTTGCATTTAAATAAAGACTTATGAAAAATACACAATAGGCTATATGCACAAGGACTTTTAATTTTCAGCCAGGCAGCCCAAGGTCTTCCCATTACAAAATTGTCCCATTTAAGATCTGATTTCTTTAAAAATCAGCAACTGCCTGTTAGATATGCGATATGAAGTGGGTCTCAAATCAAACAAGAAGAACTGCATTAAATTCCATTTTCCTCTCCATGTCTTTAAAATATAACCATTTATTTTATCCCAGAATTTTTAATTTCTGCGCTAGCCTGTCACTACTGACAGCGCTAGTGGTTACAACATCTCGTAGGGGTCTTTCATCTCGTTTTATGCTTGAATAACTAAATTAATGCTTAAGTCTATTTAACTGAATGTATTGTAATTACATTACAACATCGATGCTGTAAAAACAACCTTGTGAAATTGAAAATACTCACATTAAGCTTTCACTGGAAGTTCATCGTTGGCTTTAAAATTCTAGCTGTGCATATAGCCCATTCATTATACATGTTTATTATTATTATTATTATTATTATTATTATTATTATTATTCAAATTAATGTTGTTTAAAGATCTTTTTTTTACTGGAGAACAAGACACAAACACTAATTTACATAATGCCGTTTGTGTGTACATGATGACCGTGAGACTTTATACAAAGCTTTCTCTCACACAGACACACTCACATACACACACACACACACAGAGAAATCCATATACAGTAGAGACGGCGTGAACAACAAAAGGCTCTTTCTATTCCCCTCGAATGAGAGCAATCACACTTGAGAGGGGGCAGCTGCTGTATCTCCTTTTTTTTGTGCGGGCATTTTAGACAGCTCTTCAGCGGGCCACAACACAAAAGGAGTCAAATGTATTTTCTGACCACAGAGGTGAGACGGGCCCGCCATCAGCGGCCATCTTCCTCACAATCATCCAGCGCGCGGCCCACTGATGGATGAACTGAGCGCCAACCTCCTCCAGCCCTCACAAAACACAGCACAGCTCAATTATACACAGACTGACAGTCACATTATGCCATAACAACAAGCCAGTCACTCAGGGCAAGGATGAAGCAGAGAGCGGCTCAACCTCACATTACAGCCATGCCGATGACAGATTGATGTTTGCTAGATGGAGGAGAGTGTTGGACGAGGCCGAGATGTGCTATCAGCTCACAGGAAACGCCAGCCTGACGGGACGTGACCTTTACTGACCATGGAGAGCTGTGTTCGTGTGCCAAGCTCATGCTAATGTCTATGACTGAACGTCTTTCCTAAAACACATAGACATCAGAATTTACACATTGATAATGTTACTTGGGTAAGGGAAATTGTGTACTTATTGAAACAGCCATTTCTTTGTTTACCAAACAAGCAGAGATCCTCCAAACCATGAAACAAAGTGTCTTCTAATAAACGTCTGTTTACTCGGCGGCCATATTTGAAACACTTCCAGACAGCTCAACCAATCAATGAGGGGATGGTGAATTCTTAAAAACAGCTTTCTGAGCTAGCAATTAAATTAGATATTTCACCTCAGCAACAAAACCTGAAGTGAGCTGCCCCATTATATTTGCAGTTTAAGCTTTATTTACTTTTAAAACATTTTTGTTTACAGTTACAGTCTCCTTTATGACTGTTTCACGCTGCAAAAAAAGCATTTCTTATTCAGATTTTTTGTCTTGTTTCTAGTCCTAATATCTGAAAAAATTCTAGTCCAACAAAATGTATAATCTTGTTTTAAGAAATAATATGCCAGAATTAAGTGGGTTTTTCATTAAAGGGCACCTATGTTACCACTTTTTCCAGATTTAATATAAATCTTTTGTGTCTCCAGAATGTGTCTGTAAAGTTTCAGCTCAAAACACCCATCAGATTTTTTTATTAAGTTTCTATTTTATAAGTTTCTATTTTATAGCTCTAACCATCAGGTAGACGTTTTTGTGAACTGCGCCTTTAAGGGTAGTCCTTCACGCCCACCGTTTCCACGTGCCTGTCAGTGTGCCTTAATCTCCGCCCTCGGCTGCGTCAGACAACAGACAGACAGACAAAAAGGAAGCAGATGTTGTGTAACGCTTGTGAGAAATACTACAGTAAGGAAAACCAATAAGTATTTGATGCATTTGTTGTGGAGTTGCAATGATGAGTCACACACAATGTCGTTACAAAGTTCACTCACACACACACACACAGTGCGCGCATTTAGCTCTGCACTGTTTTTGCACGCAAATGTGACAGGATACAGGTTGATATCCACTGCTGTATGGATATCTGTTATGTTAATGTATAAAATAAACCTGATTTAACAGCCACAAACCGGGTTTGAAGTGTCTTTATAATTGTTCTGACATGCGGCTGTGTTGATGAAGTAAAGCTGAAGTAAATCGCTGTAATTCATTACACACATGCTCTGTTTTAAAACATTTTAAACTTGTAAAACTCACTCTTGATCTTATTGATGATGACTGATGATCCTAGCAAACTGAACAGACCTTTTATTTACGGTTGTTTTGCGCACGTTCTGTCTTGTTGATAGGATTATACACGTTACTACAGAGACATGTTAATACTCAGCTCTCAATCAATTGGGTGGGCAGGGGAACCGCACTCCTACGTCAAGTTGCGGTCGGTCTCAAAACTGCTCCAACTGCTCCACCGTTTTTATGCTGTTAAATTGAAAAAAAAAGCACTGGGTGTGTATTTATCACCCCAATATGATGGTATAAACTCTATACCTACACATATGTATGTCCAAACAGCTTGAAAAGTAGATTTTTCACCATAGGTGCCCTTTAAAACAAACTAGTCTGCCAATAGGGTACGCAAAATAATCTTGTTTTTCCTTTTGACTTAAGATTATTTTGCTTACCCCATTGGCAGATTATTTTGCTGGTTACAAACACTAGGGATGGCTGATGTAAAACTGACATTTCGACACAGTGTCGAGATCCCGAAACACAGAAGCATGATTCAAAACATCCAGATCACGTGACTAAGGTGATTCGAAACACCCAGGTCACGTGACTAAAGTGTTTCGAAACACTAGGTCACGTGACTAAAGCGATTCAAAGCACCAGTCATTTCAGAAGTGTTTTGAAACCTGGAGAATCTGTGTTTGACTGATGATCTCATGCAGCCTAGTGGACCGTGCTTGTGCACAGAGTAAGTGTGCTGCAAATATATGAAGGTAAATCAGTTGCGAAACTCGAGAGCTTGCAAATCTAAATGTGAGAACTTGTAATAATAATATTTGTATGTGTAGGTTGAAATGTACACTCACAGCTCTGATGTGAACAGCTGAATCCCTCGATTTGCACACACACACAATAATCAACACAGTTGTGTTTTGAATTCGAAGTTGCAGATTAATAGTTGTGCATTTGTGAAATGTCATTCACAAATACAAAATGACAGACACAGATGTGCATGTCAAATTTGATTGCAGTTTCATTGTACAACCACAAGTCGGCACTCACAACCTCTCAGATTTGCCAGTTCAACTACAAATCTCCCGCTCTCTGACTTTTGCTACACATCTGGCGTGATCTCTGTAGCAGAACTGATTTGTGCACTCGTAGATGCAGGGGCGCGAGCAGCACGGGGGGGGGGGGGGGCGGGGCAGGGGTAAAGCTGTTTTATTGGCCGATGCCTGACCAATGAATCAATATATATATATATATATATATATATATATATATATATATATATATATATATATATATATATATATATATGTTACTTGTAAAAACTACAGAACCACAGAACCTAGCACAGTTCTTAGCTTAGCTAACAGTATTGAACATCTAGATAATTATTAAAAACAATAACTTACCCTCTGATTGCTGAGTGCTGACGTACAGAAACGTCCCATCTCATTGGCTGGCTCTAGTCAATACTGACTTTGCTGCTCTTTTATTGGTATATAAATTTTCATAGAGTTAATGTTATTTATTAAACATCTTTTGAGAAATTAGTGAAAAAAAAAACGAAATAATAAAATAATCATAGTAATTATTCTTCTGCAGTCGAGTCCCTTTGGCTACCAGCATTGTTCATTGGTCAGGCATCGGCCAATAAAACAGCTTTACCCCTGCCCCGCCCCTCCCCCGCCCCGTGCTGCTCGCGCCTCTGCATTTACGAGTGCACAAATCAGTTCTGCTACAGAGATCACGCCAGATGTGTAGCAAAAGTCAGAGAGCGGGAGATTTGTAGTTGAACTGGCAAATCTGAGAGGTTGTGAGTGCCGACTTGGGGTTGTACAATGAAACTGCAATCAAATTTGACATGCACATCTGTGTCTGTCATTTTGTATTTGTGAATGACATTTCACAAATGCACAACTATTAATCTGCAACTTCGAATTCAAAACACAACTGTGTTGATTATTGTGTGAGTGTGCAAATCGAGGGATTCAGCTGTTCACATCAGAGCTGTGAGTGTACATTTCAACCTACACATACAAATATTATTATTACAAGTTTTCACATTTAGATTTGCAAGCTCTCGAGTTTCGCAACTGATTTACCTTCATACAAATGGCCCGAATTTGAATCCCAACTTGTGCAAATACTCTGAAATTATGACTTGATGTATTTTAATAATGTTCCTTTTTATGACCAAAACAAGACATACTTATCCACAAAGTGTTCATTCGGATGTCAGACCAATGTTAAAACAAAGCACATTACAAGAACAGAGCATTTAAAAATTAACATCTATAGCTGCATCACCATGGATTCGAACCCATTAACTCTGCATGCTAGTGAGGAACTCTCATCGCTCCACTAAATCACTTGAAACCTCAACTCTACAATGTGGGGTTTAACACCTCAATTTGCTGAATTGTTTCTTTGCTGAAGCTGTTCCAGAGCAATACATAATAAAATGACCACTAGGTGTCACTGTAGAGACAGGTTTCGAAACGTTTCAAAGTTTCGACATATTTGCTTCGACTGTTTCAGTGTTTCATGAAGCCTCGCTTTGCCCACCACTAACAAACACTGGACAAATTGAGAGAGAACCCAGAGGACAACACTGGAAGGACGCAATATGTGATGAGATGGGTTGTAATGTGAATCTGTACAGAGCTCCTCCCCCAAAGCAGCCTGTAAAGAATTACAATTAGTTATTTTGACTAGAAGGCAGTACTTCCTCATCTACTGTAGGTCGGCCATTTTGATCATTTATAATATTTATAATTATCCATTTATAATATGCGAGTGAACCGTTTTTGTATATCTATGGGTAGGTCTCAATCCCCAGCTTCCAAGGTCGTGGATCAGTAGGTCATGTACTGTACACGAATTCGGGGACTGTTTACAACACATTAGTCACACTAAGTGTGACATTAGATTGTCCTCATTGTTGGCTACAACATCAAAACTGGAGTTTATAAACACCAGCAGAAGTAATATTTTTATTTATTATTTTTATAAAGTTTTAGACGTGTGTCATATCTAAATGATTTGATTGTTTCATATGCCAGCAACATTTCAACCATTAAACGAATACAAATGTTTGCTAGGTTGTTCTTAACCTGTCTAGCTAAGTTTGTTCATCTTAAAATAAATAAATAACAGATTCTTTTTTTTTTCTTTGAAAAACGTGCCTTGTTTGTCATTATGTGGGATTTTTTGGTGCATGATTCATGTTTCGTGCTTCCATACTTCCAATAAGAGAGCATATATAGTGTATATCGATGCGCCAATGATTTCAGGATGCATTGTGGGACTTTTTAGGGCAAGAAAAGTTTCAGTCCACTAGAAGAATTTTGCAATTGAGACAGTAGTTTAAATAGCTGACTCCTTGACTCCTGACTACTGAAGGCCACTGATTGCAAAGTGCCCTATATGCTCAGCTATGAGGTGTGACTGACACTATAAATTTCCAAATTATGTTATCTATATTTCAAACAAAGCCACTGATTTATGAAAAAAAAAATGTAAAAAATTGGAATATTGGAAATTTCTATCTGACACACAGCAACAATACCAGGGCTTAATTTGTGCTGGAACACGCCGGCACCTCATTTTACCGATTCCCCTCCTCAACCGCCCTCTTCCCCCGTCTGCTGTTCACTTTCACTTTCTTCCGCGACTTCCCAACCCTCTTCACTTTCGTCCGCAACACCCCCGCCCCGCTCACTTACGTGACCGCAATCCGGTGAAACATGCTGGATCCATTACCCCGATCTGTTCTGGGACCTCGCAATTCACAAATTAAGCACTGAACAATACACTCATATAATTAAGGTTTCAAACAGGGAGTTTACAGCAGCAGCGATGAAATAAAAAAAACATTTCGGCTCCCCAAAAAACCTTTCAGGAAATAATTCTTAAATCAAAAAAACTTGAAGAAAGATCCTGTGAAGGGCTCTGAAATGTGCACTTTGCTTTTCAATTTTTTACATTAATGTCAACAAAAACATGAAGACAGGTTGGAACATATACTAGCATACTAAAAAAACAGCCAATAGCATTTCGTTTTTATCATAGTTCTGCCAGTGAGAGTGGTTGAGCATTGAGTGGTTAAGTGCATCAAATTAAAAGCAAATGAGAAACGTCTTGAAGAGGGCGGGGCATGTCAGATACTAGAGAGCATTTAATTGGTCAAAAGATTTAATGAGAAATTGAACTATGAGGCAGTATTCATTTCATTGATGAAATTTTTTCATCATGATTTTTGATGAACAAGTTTCTACCGATGAAAACAAATTACTCTATACTTATTTCATTATACTTACTGACTACAACAGTAAAGGTTGCTATAGACTGGCATTGCAAAGTAAACTATCTTAATCCCTTTCAAAGATTTAATGGCATGAAACTGTTCAACAGACTGGTTAAAAAGACTAGTAGTTTACCACGTTAAAATGAAGGGTTTGCTAAATAATAAATCTGCATTTTCAGTAGGCTACTGTTCTTGCCGACACAATTTTACATATTACTTATGATATAAATAAACAATGCATATCTAATTTTTAATCTTCAATGGAAAAGCTATAGTCCATATTTTAATGAGAATATTTTGTATAAATAAATGTATACAATATTTTAATAAAATTACAATTAAATTAAACCAAATATATTTTAGTCTAAATCTAAAGTAGATTTAGTTAGCTAAAATTTACTGAAATGTAGTCGACTAAAACTAATATGATGGAGAAGATTAAAATATAACTGAAACTAAAATGGAATTTTAGTCAAAATACTAAGACTAAAACTAAATCAAAACTTGCTGTCAAAATTAACACTGCTATCAGGTGAACATTTAGGTGCCAGCTTTGGATCTTTATATTTTCTAAATGTGAATTTTGTCACTGTTTTGGGGCACACTAGCATATGGATATCCTTAAGACTATCATACTGGTACTAGCATCTAAAAAATATATATTTTAATTTTACGAGAACTTTAAAGAATATTTTTGAGTGTAAAAAAACTTCTCCATGGTGAACACAGCACAGCTCAATTGTACACAGACTGACAGTCACATTATGCCATAACAACAAGCCAGTCACTCAGGGCAGGGATAAAGCAGAGCACAGCTCAACCTCACATTACAGCGATGACGGATTGATGTTTGCTAGATGGAGGAGAGTGTTGGACGAGGCCGAGCGAAAAGCCTGAGATGTGCTATCAGCTCAGAGGAAACGCCAGGCTGACGGGACATGACCTTTATTGACCCCAGACGGCCTGCGAAACGCTGTGTTCAGGTGCCAAGCTCATGCTAATGTCTATGAATAATGCTGCTCACGTTTCTCTACTGGTAAAGTCATGAAGAGCCTCAGATTCTTTTTGAAGACATTCGCCATCAAAAAATCAAAAGGTCAACCACTGTCTTCTGTTATCAGAACTTCAGCTTTAAATTCAACATGGAATGACAGTCGATACATATTTTAGCACCATAATGTATTTTACTTCATACATACAATGTATGTTGTATTTTTGCCCTTTTTTTTTAATAATGTAGTGCAGGACTTTTTCATATTTTTATATGGAGAAATGGCGCGAGTTCTACCAGAAAGACATAATGTCATGTCACTCGTCACAGTCAGTTCCAACCAATAGCCACGAGACTCAAGGAATGTATTTCATTCATTTGATTGCAAATACTGATGCGAACGTTCACCCACCATCCTCCCCACCATCACCAGGTTGGCCCTGTCCATGGGGGTAAGATCCACCCCTGCCTTCGCCCTCGACAGCCATAGCTAGATCTACAAACTTTCGATTCAAGCTACGGATGGGGCCTCCGCCAAAGAAATTCTATGTTTTGTTAAATCATATTTTTTGTCAAAGGATACTCATCAAATAAATGTAATTCAATATCATATTTATCTCCCTGGTCTTTCTGGTAGAACTTATGTTTGGATTATACTAAGTAGTGACAAGTCGTCACCTTATAATTATAAGTTTCTATCTGACATGTTTGTCAAAATTGAGTTATTGACATATTCTTATTAATTGACAACTTATTTACATTATGGGATGTTTTTTTATGTTGTTTACATTTTAAGACTTTTTATTTAAAAAACAAATGTTTCCCACTGTTTGCTATGGAATACAAAAACTTTGAAGCTCAAAATCTTAAAGTCATTCAGAACGCAGATAGAACCTTATAATTCCACGGTGACGAAGTGGATGTTACTGCTAACTGCTAGCACTGCTAACTCATACAGCAAGTTATATTTTAATGAAACAAACAATACATATAATGTAATAATATCATGGCTGAATCATTTACAATAATACAATTGCATGCAAAATATCAAATATACCTATATGCAGGGCCGGAGTAAGCTGAACTGCCGCTCTAGGAAAAGGACTATCACGCCGCCCTCAAGCCGAAAGTGAAAACGAAAGTGACCCGTTCACTAAGTGAAGACTGGGAGGGGGATGTCGCGGATGAAAGTGAGGATCGGGGGTGTGTGTGTGCACAACTCTGGTTTGCACTCATTGCCATATGCCCTTAAGTGAACATGTATTGTTTACTATTTTGTATGTATATTTTTTGTTTACATTTTATGTATATTTTTTAGATTATATTTTATATAATTGTATTTATTGTAAATTCTTTCTAAAACTCTACTTTTTGTATTAATATTATATGTTAGGCAACATAATTTCGATTCTCTGTATGTCCTGTACATGTGGTTGAATTGACAATAAAGCTGACTTTGACTTTGACTAAACAGTCAGACAACATGACTATGCATGTCCTGTTTGTGGTTTGGTTAGATCAGTGGTTCCCAAAGTAGGTGTCACAGGACAATGGGGGGGGGGGGATGGGGGGGGGGGATCGCTTGGTGATTTCCAAAAAAGTAATTCATATTATTAGTTACTTTAAAAAAAACAACATGCAAATGAAAAGCTATCAGCCTTTTGATTATTTTGCGACCCCTGGGGTGATTACGTTCTATTAAAGACACCGCACATTGATATTATGGCACCAGGTTAAACTTTCTGACACCTTTACGGCACTCACATACATCAAAAATATATACAGGCCATGACTGAACATGGAGGATGATCTCCGAGTGGCGTTCTCCAAAATTAAAAGATAAATAGACTTGGGCCTATTGGTATGTGTGCACCATTGTGTGCAAGGTTTACATATTTATAACCACCTCAAAGGATATTGGGGGTCATAAGTCACTGGCATTGTTATTTTGGGGGTTGTGGGTTGAAAAGTTTGCGAACCCCTGGGTTAGATGGTCAAAGTTGCTTTCATTTTCAGTCACACCACAGTTTGGAAGTTGACTGAGACTCATCTTTTGTGCACTAATGTACAGATGGCAACATTCATAGTTATTCAAATAAACCACACTAACAGAGTTCACTTTTACTGATTCAAACTTGCCAAGTGGGAAAACACTCTAAGACATGTAAAAAACACAGGGATATTAGGTACTTGAATAAATGAATTGCTGTACTTATTAAAAAAAATAATCTTTGTTTACCTTTGCAGTGCAAACATGCAGAGACGCTACAAACATCGAGGCCTTCATTCAAAATGGAGGCGGAGCAATGAGGTTTGACTGACAGCTTGAGTATCCAATGAAGTTATGAGGTTTAGTCACAGGATCTTTTTATTTTCTAAAACCCACAGACAGGCATGACCAATCAACAACACGGATTTATTAAACAAATAAATATCTAAAAAATACATTTTGAAATATGAAGATACAAGATATTTAACTGACATGCAGTAACTACACTGTAAAAAAAAATGTGTTGCACACAATTCCTTCATGTTGTCCCAACACAAATCGATTAAGTTAACTTTATTGTTTTTACAAATTTAAGCGGATTAAACATAAAACAATTAAGTAAACCCCCCCCACCCCCCCCACCCCCCAAAAAAAAAAGAAAAAAAAAACACTCAAGAATTTTGTTGATTTAGCTTATTTTAAATATTTATTTTGAACAAGCAGCAAAAATATATAAACTAATACTAAATATTTTTAGTATCCACTCTTATAAAATGAAGGTTTCAAATGGAGAGCCTGTCATAGTACAGGCAAGGGCGAACTTAGTGATTTGGGGGCCCTAGCATTAAAACTCAAAACACTCTCTTTCTCTATAGATTTTTTTTTCCCATGTAGATTCTAATTTTTTTTTTTTTAATAAACTGCATGTTATAAATATGTTTTAAGTGGAACCTTATTTTCTTAATGTAAAATTAAATACAATTAATTCACAAATAAAAAAACAAGTTCACAAACTATGTACAGTTAACTAGCCATATTTGTGATTAGATTTTAATATTTGCGTGTGCTGAAGGAGAATGGAAGTATTAAGGAAGGAATGTTCCACTTTTCATGGGAGCCCCTGGTTTTGAAAATAAGTAACATTAAAATATTAATGGTTATAGACAGATTTTACAATATATAATAGAAAATTTATTTTAAAATCTGTATGATTAATATAGCCTTTTTAGAACTGGTTGGGGCCCCATAATTACCTGGAGCCTTAAGCGGCTGCTTACCTCGCTTATTTGTTAAGTCCGTTCCTGAGTACAGGGGTGTCAAACTCAGTTCCTTGAGGGCCACAGCCCTGCACAAAACTCTGTCGTATGCCATCGACTGGTCTCACGCAGTCACGTGATGCGATTTTACATTTCACCAAGCTTGAACTTCACAATGCAGAAACATGCAAAACTTGTTGCATGAGCTTGCATTTTGGTCTGTCGCATTCACATGCGCATGGATGGAAGTCTATAGGGTGAAAAGCATGGGCGTTGCTAGGCCTATTTTAGGGGGGCTGTAGCCCCTATATTTCTACTCAGCCCCCCTAAAACTTTTGCGATTAGCTCATAAACTACACTAAATTATCGCCTCAGTCCCCTTTAAATTTGATAAGAAAACGGCGACAGAATTCGGCTCCTCCTCGTCTTTTTTGTTCATTTGATCAGCAAACCACAGCTGCGGACAGTGAGAGAACGAGGTGTGTTTATTGATAAATTGTTATAATATCTGCTTTTTTGCAGTTCTTTGATATAGATAACCTTGTATCACCTGTATCCCAATGTCACGGTAGAGCAGTCGGGTTTTCTTGGCGTTCACCTCATAAGCACAACTGTTTCCTCCAGCAAAAAAAATGTAACTCTTAACGAACGTTTCGCTATTTTTATTTTAAAATGAACTACTAATATAAAGCACTTTACAGCTTGTGTGGCATTAACTATACCATACAGTCTTGCACAGAAAGGATTAAACACAGTGACAGAACCACTTAGAGAATGTACTCGTTTTAACTGTCACTGAGTCACTGACAGAGATAAAACATCAAGTGTTGTCAAGTATTAAAAAATACTTCTTATCTATTGTTATCATTCAGATCTTGAAATAGGTGACTTAGCCTGTAAGCTAAAAAATATATTTATATGTTTGTCATTTAATTAGAAAAGTGGCAGTTTATTTATTTATACGTGGAAACAAAAAAATGCACTTGAATATAGAAAGTGTTTTTTACTACAGTAAACAGGTGGGTTAAGCCTATTTGGCTTATTCAGAACTTAAATGCCTATGCCTGTCTATGTAATACAGTGGAATAGTATACAACCCATATTAAACAAACATTTTTAAGTGTATTACTATTAAATTACTACTCATAAATGTAATATTAGGCTTTATATATATATATATATATATATATATATATATATATATATTTATTTATTTATTTATTTATTCATTTTTTTTTTTAGCTCATAAGGAGCTGAGTCCCCCTAAAATGAAAATCCTAAAATCGCCCCTGGTGAAAAGTCCAGTGTGACCGTGGCTTTACCTGTAGGTTTCAAACAAGCCTGAGGGCCTCAATTAGTTGATCAGGTGTGTTTAATTAGGATTGGAACTAAACTGTGCAGAGCGGCCCTTCAGGAACTGGGTCTGACACCTGTGCCATAGAAGAAGCATTTTTGATTCCTCAAAAATCAGCTTTTAGTGAAATCACCTTTTAGCACCATTTTTCCTCAATGTAAAAAAAGATCCTTTTGTGGAATGTAAAGTTTCTTTAGAAGTTAACAATTCCTCATAGAACCATCATTGCCTACTGTATACAGAAGCTTTTTTCTTAAAGAGTGTATAGGCAAGGTTTGAACCTGCACAGTTTCTGAGGCTGGCTCATTGTAGTGGCCTTTCATTTTTTACAGCAGTTTCCATGTGAGCAGCAGAGGACGGGTCACTATGGATGAGGAGGAGGCTCGCTTGTGTGCCAAAGACTAACATTGAGGAATTAACTGTGTGTCTCTATTTCCCCTGGCCTTCTGCTAAAAGCCCATTAATAAAGAACATGACAGAGTGCGGAGACTGATGCCTCCAGCCACCAGCAGGACTTAGTTTGACCTAATACACCATCCAGGAGATGTATAACACACTACAGATTCAACAAAAACAACAAAAGAGGAAATAAAGAGCATAAGGAAAGCAGATCCTCCAGCTTTTATTACCACCAGAGTTGTTATGCAAAGCGCACTGTACATTTTTCAGATAATATACTTAAAAAAAAGAGAGAGATCATTTTCAGTGGGAAAGTAAGTGAGAAATTTCATTGTGAAAATGTGAAGATTGTTTTATTTATAACTCAGCGCAAGAAACACAGCGAATTGAAAATTAGCTGATTAACTTGTTCTCATATTGAGGGAAACGTTTCAAAAGCTGAGGCACTGTCTTTGTTTTATACTGTATGACAGGTCTGTAAAGTATTAGAAGGTTCAGATCATATTCTCCATGTAGGTTTGTTTTGTTTTGTTTTGTTTTGTTTTGTTTTGTTTTGTTTCAAGTTCAGTTGCTTTGGGACATTTCACATGTCAGACTCAAAATTCTCCAAATTACTTGTTCATCCTCATCTAGTCCAGTGTTTCCCAACCCTGTTCCTGAATGCACACCAACAGTACAACAGTACATGAATCAACTCATCAGAACATTAGAAGAGACTCCAAAACCTTACATGAATGGTTCAGATAAGAAAGACATCCAAAATATGTACTGTTGGTGTGCCTGCATGAACAGGGTTGGGAAACACTGATCTAGTCACTATGTGTACACCATAAAAGCAGTTGTCTTGTTGTTTTGAACAATTTATAAACATAACATAACTGCATTAAAAGCAAAATAATAGGATTAGTTATCATAAACTGGCAAAAAAAAAAATATATATATAAACAGAACAAATATGTAAAACAAAAAAATGTGTACTTTACTGTAATACTGGATATTTATTGTAATGGCTTAAGTTAAAGTATTCTAATTTACATAATAAACTTTTTTAAATTTGATATTATGTATTTACTGATACATTATGTACCACTCACATGCACACAATCACACACACTCTCTTGTATATAGTGAGGTCGGCAGGGGCGCTCAATCTTCAGTCTGTGTGGGTCCTAACGCCCCAGTACAGTGAAGAGGACTCTACTACTCAGTGAGCGCCGTCTTTCGGATGAGATGTTAAACCGAGGTCCTGACTCTCTGTGGTCGTTAAAAATCCCAGGATGTCCTTCGAAAAAGAGTAGGGGTTTAACCCCGGCATCCTGGCCAAATTTGGCCACTGGCCTCCATCTATCATGACCTCCTAACCATCCTCATATCATAATTGGCTTCATCATTTTGTCTCCTCTCCACCAATCAGCTGGTGTGTGGTGTGCGGTCTGGCGCAAAATGGCTGCCGTCGCATCATCCAGGTGGATGCTGCACATTGGTGGTGGATGAGGGGATTCCCCTAAGTGTGTAAAATGCTTTGAGTGTCTAGAAAAGTGCTATATAAATGTAAGGATTTATTATTATTATTATTGTACAGCTATATGTAGACATAGACGTAATGATTTTTATAATGTATGAACTGTATATTTTATTCCCCTACCCCAATACTTACAAAAAACATCTTTACATTTTTCAAAATACTTCATTCTGTATGATTTATGGACAGTTTGTCTCATGAGTATTTTTAAGTAAAAATTTGCTAGAGATAAGAATAATTTTACAGTTTTTCTCAGTGGCTTTGGTGCATTTCTCACAACAATATTTACATTTACAGTTAATGCATTTCTCAAAACAATTAGTCATTTGTGCACATCATAGTAGCAGTTTCTCATTCCGTCCAACAAATTGCAAATGCTTTTGGACATGCATCAATTGCTTTCATACAACTCTCTGCTGTTTGTAACATTATCATTTGCTTACAGTATGTCATGTCAGTCAAGATTAACTAAACTTGTGAATGCTGAATAGTCATTCCATATAAAACTAATAGTCCTCATTTCATTACTTGAGTCATTACATACAAAAATGTTGAACTAGTTGTCAAAATGTGTCAAGCTAATTTTACAAAAAAAAAATATATATTATTTTTTCCCTGAAAATGTCTTCTAATTGAACAATTTCATGAATGATTTACAGACCTGTGTATTTTGTAGGTTCAGTTTCAATATGTACTGCAATATTGTTTACAGTTGTGCACAGCTCTACCCAAAAGAAGTTTATGTTTGTTGTAAATAAGGGTGTATTTATTATTTTGCACAATGCTGTGAATAAATTAGAACTGTAAATGTAAATGCAGTAAAAATGTGAAGCATACATATGCAGTGTCTTGTACTCAGATACCTCACTAAATGCAGTGATGTCTAACTTTACTGTAGTTTTCAAATGGCTGTGCAAATAGTATATAGTGCTGTCTTGAGCTTTTTCAGGAAGTGTCACCAAAATCTGACTTTTTTGGAAAACATGTACAGAGTAAACTGCCCTAATGAAAACATGACAATGCCATTTGATTATCTTGTTCATAAACAATGATGTCAGGACTTTTCATCTTGATGACGTTGACACTTTCATTTTTTGCATTTTCAACCACCTTTTTCACCCATAATTTACATAAAAAATATGTAAAGTGTTATTTTATTATATAACATTTATCATAAAACCAATATCACTAAGTATTTTCACTATTTTGTTCATTATAAATCACACAAGGACTTGAAGGGATTCATTGACACATAAAATTACATTTGATAAGATTTGATCAATTTAGCTGGAAATCCATTTTCAAATTGTTTAGAGAAATGCGCTTACTGGTGCACAAATATTAAGAATGATTTAGGAAACGGATCAAAACAACTGAGAAAAACTGTAATGCACATCATCATTATAAGAGCACCAGTGTTGTACGTATACAGTTATTGGTCATCAACACAAAGTGCCACAAGATGTTATGTGTGTACATTAGAGTTTGGTTTGTGAAGCACAATAAAGCCTGCTTTGATCAATATCCTGCATCTGCGGCGGTGATGAAACAGCGAAGGGGAGTGAAATTACTCGGACATATGAAAGGCCACTACATCTTGTTCATTTCCTGTCCTTTGGCAATGAAGTGGCCATAAAGGTGGTGTAAATACGCGGCCTCATTACACAAAAACTCTCACATTTTCTGAAATTATCACCCATCTCCTTTTTTCTACTCTCAGTGTGAAAAGTATTTTTCAGAGACGTGTCTTGCTTGTTTATTTCATGCCTGTTCCTATTTGCCAACAATTTAGAGGGACGGTTCAGCCCTAAATGAAACTTCTGTCATTATTTACTCATCCTCATATCCTCAGATTGGTCCATACCATATGTTGTTATTTTGTGCGGTATAAAAAAAGACATTCTTGAATAGTTGTTATGGATCTCTGGCGATAGATAGATAGATAGATAGATAGATAGATAGATAGATAGATAGATAGATAGATAGATAGATAGATAGATAGATAGATAGATAGATAGATAGATAGATAGATAGATAGACAGACAGACAGACAGACAGACAGACAGACAGACAGACAGACAGACAGACAGACAGACAGACAGACAGACAGACAGACAGACAGACAGATACTGTAGATAGATAGACAGACAGACAGACAGACAGACAGACAGACAGACAGACAGACAGACAGACAGACAGACAGACAGACAGACAGATACTGTAGATAGATAGATAGATAGATAGATAGATAGATAGATAGATAGATAGATAGATAGATAGATAGATAGATAGATAGATAGATAGATAGATAGATAGATAGATAGATAGATAGATAGATAGATAGATAGATAGATAGAAAAAAATCCATAAATAAATAAATAAATAGCTAAATAAATAAATGATTGTTCTGTTAAATGGCATATTATATGTATTTTGCTTCAAAAAACTACACTTAACCTACTGATTTATTGTAAAAATTGTCATATAATATCAAATATTATAATATAATTTTAGAATGTATTAATTTTGCTTCAAAAATAATAATAAAAAAAAACAATAAATTAATAAATGTGTAACTGATGGAAGCTGGACAGTGGAGTTGAGGATCCACATGCTGTTTATTAAACAGAGAATCAGTCAAATGTGTCCAAACAGTATCATAGGGGTAATTCAGAAGCGTAGTCAAAGGCCCAATCCCAATTCTACCCCTTAGCCCTTCCCCTTACCCCTACCTCCCATTTTGCGCGTTCCTGTGAAGGGGTAGATCTTCGAGATCTTCGAATGAAGATTTTTCAGGACCACACTCGCAACCAAGGGGTAAGAAAATTTCCCAGAATACACATGCCACAGTGGCAGGATAGCAGCACCCGGAAGTAAGGAGATCCACAAATGAGTATTTTTTTGGCATTACTAAAAATTTTTACAACAAACAAGCACATGTTTTAATATATTCATAACCGCGTTCGTGCTTTACCGTCATGCTTTATAAAAAAAAAAAACGCTAAAATAAAAACCACTAAATTTTGTGATCTATAATCCATAATCATAACTCCTGTATAGCAGTCCCACAACATTCTGACACTCGATGACACTCGAATACCCTGTCAGTAATGTTTAGTGGCTGGGAATGGGCTTTTTACAGTGTCTACTATGTTAATGTTGTTTTTGGTGTGTTTACATAGATGAATATGGCAACTGTGTAAATGCACAGTACAGTTACGATCTTATTGCCACATTATATCGTTATGATAACATAATATATGCCTTCAGTGATTTCCTGAAGATAAATACCAAAACATAACACAACTGGAATAACTACAGCAGTCGCCATCGTCTGATCTGAAGCAAGAGATCTGATGATGTGTGCAGGTGCTGTAGTGCTGTCCCAATTTTTAGGGGTAAGTTTTGAAGCCCTTCCCCTTCACACTCGGTTTTAAGGGCCAAGGGGAAGGGGTAGGGGTACAAAAATAGAATTGGTATTGGGTCAAAGTCACAGGTGAAGAGTTCGATACAGACAGCAAACAACATACAAAAGAAATCATGGCTAGGATCTAACTCGGAAAGATTTAGACAAAAAAACGCTTTGTGGTGTTACAGATAAACAGCGAACAAGACTCAGCAGTGTTTGTGAAAATGAGAGATGTCTTTATAGTCCATGTAATCACTGATCATGAGTTTTAGCTGTGTGTGTGTATGTGTGAGTGTCCGAATTATTGTCAGCTGGAGCGGGTGTTGATTGGTGCACAACATCATGGTAGTTGTAGTTCTCTAGTGATCTGCATATAAGGCTAGATTGTTGGTGATCTAGATGTTTACTGTACATAAATTATACATTTACTGAGTGTTATATAACTCATATGAAATATCTTTATGTTTTAACATTTCAATGAATCAACGAATCAATGATTATTGCAACGTTTTGTGTGTTTTTACTTATCTTAAAGGTCATAATATCACTATTTTATCATGCTTCAATAATAAAATGGATTCATGAGTTAATGATTATTGTAATGTTTTGTCATTTTACATTTAGTAATTGTCATAATATTATAATATAATTAAGGAAAAGAAAGAAAGAAAGAAAGAAAGAAAGAAAGAAAGAAAGAAAGAAAGAAAGAAAGAAAGAAAGAAAACACTTTACGCACATGTATACTATAACGTACATACAAACAGAGTCTTAGTATTGCATGCCAAGGGTGTGTGTCCCAGATCATAAGAGTGTGTCCTCCGATCAGTGCTCTGCTGGAAAACTACATCGAGGCCAGCGCTTTATGACCCAATTTAGCACAGATATATTTGGGAGCAACAGGAGTTGAACAATGAACAGAGTAAAAGTGTGTATCTGTGTTGAAGAGACCTAGTTTGTTTTCCAGACCAGATTCAACTTCACCACATGGAGAGCAACAAAGAGCCAGACTGTGGTCAACAGAGAAATGGCACAGGTGAATAGGGTAAAAAAAAACTACCCAGTACTGTAGTTTTCAATATACTTCCCCAGTTGACTGATTACATTACATGCAGAGTTCAGCTAAAAATGAAAATGATGTCATCATTTACTGGCCCTTTACTTGTTTCAAACCTTTATGGGTTTCTTTCCTCTGTCAAACACAAAAGAAGATATTTGGAAGAAAGCTGTAAACCTGTAACCATTGACTTCCATAGTATTTGTTTTTCCTACATTGGAAGTCAATGGTTACAGGTTTTCAGATTGCTTCAAAATATCTTATTTTCTGTGTTCAACAGAAGAAAGAAATTCAAAAAGGTTTGGAACAACTTGAGGATGTGTAGTGAGTAAATTGGATAAATGTGCATATATTTCTAGCATAAACATCTAAACATTGTATAAAACCGGGTTCAGAATTCTTGTTTAATTCTTAATTAATATATTTTTTTAACATATTAGAGCCAAATGTTTAAGCAGAGGGCATCCAGGGGAATCTCTTTTCATTATATTCTAAAAATACTGCAAGCAGCCTAAAAAATATATGCAATAGGCAAATTGTGTATGAACAAATCCTGCTATAATAAGCCTTTTAATCAAAATCTTATGAGATTTTCTGTTTTTTTTTTTTAGTTTTTGTTTTTTGAGTAAATCTATTTAAGAATTGCATAATTATTTGCCAGATCTCATGAGAAAATGTAACTATTTTGCATATTTTCAGAAAAGTGGGTAATTTGTACAAATTATATGAATACATTATTTTTTAAAGGGAGGTGTGCCCCCAAACCCTACCCCTAAACCTACTGTACTCCTCATTGAATGATGAGCAAATCGTGTTGGTTGCAACATAGGCACATTCATTGCCCTATATACATTTCTGGAGATTGCAAATTATGTAGCCAGAGCTACATATGGCTGCATTTCTTCTTTAAAATGAATTCCTTTTCTCACTTATCAGCTGACCGCTTACCTCCATGTGGACAGCTTTTCCGATGTTACTAGTTTGTCTGGTAGCTTAACATGTACTGTACGTCAGTGAGACGCAGAACGAAGTTGACTGCGACAATGGGGTTCGAGTCCAGTGAAGAATGTTTCCAGAAAGCGGGCAAGACTAATACAAAGCTAAAAAATTAAATAAACAAGTAAATAACAAGGGTGAGAATGTGGATAAATCTTAAAACATGGTAAAAATCATGCATGAGAGCTCATGAAAGACAGTTCATGAGAGCTTTTCTTTTTCTGGATTGCTTTTCAAAACACTTGGGCGGGTCAATCTGTGTTTTTATAAAACACTATTAGTTGGGTTTAGCGAAGGGGGAGGGTGGGCTTATCGGTCGGTTGGTCAGTCAGTAAGTCAGAAATTTGAGATCTGAAAAGGCGTACACAGCGCCCTCTGGTCGATTCACAAAAACTGCAACAACAAAAAAAACGTAGCTCCTGGGACGTATTTTGCTCTCTCCAGAAATGTATATAGGGGTACGTAATCAGAATGAGTCTGGGTTGGAAGAAAGAAACTCATAAAGGTTTTGAACAACTTGAGGATGTGTAGTAAGTAAATTGCATTAATTTGCACATATTTCTAGCATAAACATCTGAACATTGTATAAAACCAGGTTCAAAATTCTTGCTTAAATTTGTATATATTTTTTATATATTTACATTAGAGCCAAATGTTTAAACAGAGGACAATTTGGGAGACTCTTTTCAGTATAATTCTAAAAAATACTGCAAACAGCCAGAAAATATATGCATATTACAAATGACAAATCTCACTGCAATAAGCATTGTAATCAAAATCCTTTGACAAATAATTGCAAATTATATACAAACATAAATATATGTATATACAAATTAATACACAAATGAGACCATACAAATGAATACAAATTAGCCACTAAATCAAAAAGTTACAGATTGCGCTGGAGATTTTGTTGTTCATATACATTACAGTTGGGCAAGTTAGAGTACGTATGAATTTATATTAAAATTACATTTTTTTCATTCATTCATTCATTTTCCTAGTCGTTTTATTCGCAGGGGTCGCCCACAGCGGAATGAACCTTCAACTTATCCAGCATATGTTTTACACAGCAGATGCCTTTCCAGCTCTAACCCAGTACTGGAAAACATACACACTCATTCACACACATATACACTTCAGCCAATTTAGTTTAATTCACCTATAGCCCATGTCTTTGGACTGTGGGGGAAAGCGGAGCACCCGGAGGGAACCCACAGCAACACAGAGAGAACATGCAAATTCCACACAGAAATGCCAACTGGCCCAGTCAGTACTCGAACCAGTGACCTTCTTGCTGCAAGGCAACAGTGCTATCAACTGAGCCTCCATGTCAAACAATTTAATTTTGTCGATAATTTATTTTATAAACAAATCCCTTTATTATTTTTATTTTTTGACTAGGATTCAAATTGACTAGGTTAATCAGAAACATTAAAAAGTGTATTTTGAATTGTCTCCTTACATTAGTCAGGGGAGAGAAAAATAGGCATCCCAAAAAAACTGACAGATACACCAAAAGATAGTTTTGCCTGCATGTGGCTTGCTGTTAAAAGCAATAAAGGAGAGGTGAAGAGGAGTGAATACAAAAAAAAAAAAAAAAAGCATGCTTTTGGTTAACAAGTCACTTCTGGGGCTTCATGAACGAGCATCAACAGTTTTGAACGCAACTAAAAAGCATCGTGCCGCTTTAATACTATCAAAGGTTATCGCAGAAATGGATCCGCCAGTGCTAAATATGACAGGATTTTCACCTATTTGAATGACTGGCACATCATTTAACACAGGCGATCGGGGGAACACAGGTATAGAAAGTGTCTATTCATCCGGCTCATTTTTAGAAAGAGCCACTCTGAATAATTTACATCTAACATTTTCATTCGACCCACTTAAGCTGGAGAGCCGCACTGAGGTGGAGAAGAGATGAGATGAGAGTCACTGGCCGTAAAAAAAACTCCCTCCAGAGATGGAAAATATCACAGGTGGTGGAGCCGGTAGGGGACGTCCAAAATCTGCACTTCCAGAGCGAAGCCCGTCGGCTGTGGGAGAAGAAAGGGGGATGAACGCAATATGGTGTGTTTTTCTCTTGGCCTAACAGTTTGACCTCCTTGTATGAGTCAAGTACCAGGAGAGCTTGAAAATAATTAAGGATCAAAAGTGACTTACAAATCCCTAACCTTCCATACTGGCCCTAAGCAGACTTCATATAAGAGAGCATGCTGCATGTCATGGTGCAACTCAAATCAAGATGCGAATACTAACATAGTCAAATATTAACATACTACAAATGTATAATATTATATGTATAATATAATTGTATAATAAAATATTTATAATAATATTGACTATTATTATTACTATTATTATTATTATTATTATTATTATTATTATTATTATTATTATTATTATTATTATTACTATTAACATGTATTATAATATTTAATAATAATAATACATATAATAATAAATGTTAATAATAAAAATAATATTAATATAATAATATTGATTGTTATTATTATGATTATGGCGATGCAGTGGTGCAGTAGGTAGTGCTGTCGCCTCACATTAAGAAGGTCCCTGGTTTGAGCCTCAGCTGGGTCAGTTGGCATTTCTGTGTGGAGTTTGCATGTTCTCCCTGGGTTCGCGTGGGTTTTCTCCGGGTGCTCCGGTTTCCCCCACAGTCCAAAGACATCCGGTACAGGTGAATAGGGTAGGCTTTGTCCGTAGTGTATGAGTGTGAATGAGTGTGTGTGTGTGAATGTTTCCCAGAGATGGGTTGCGGCTGGAAGGGCATCCGCTGCTTAAAAATGTGTTGGATAAGTTGGCGGTTCATTCCGCGTGGCGACCCCAGATTAATAAAGGGACTAAGTCGAAAAAAAATGAATGAATTATTCTGATTATTATTAATAATATTGTAAAGAATAATAATAATATTAATAATAATAATATTAATAATAATAATAATAATAATAATAATAATAATAATAATAATAACACTAATAATAATAATAATAATTTTATTATTATTATTATTAATAACATTATTATTATTATTATTATTATTATTATTATTATTATTATTATTATTATTATTATTATTGTTATAAATATTAAAAATGTTTATAATAATACATATTATAATAAATGTTTATAATAATAATAATAATAATAATAATAATAATAATAATAAAAATAATAACATTTTTAAATTTACAGACATATTTACAACAACAATATAAATGAACCATCGTAATTAGTAGTAAATAAATTAAAATGTTTTTAATTGCAGGAATTGCATCATACATAAATATATAAAATATAACTTTATATTTGTAGTTATAATAATAATCATCATCATCATCATAATAGTTGTACAGTGATATATATATACAATCACAATATACCGTATATAAAAATGATGTCATTATTAATAAAAATTAGTATCATTATTTTTGTAGTAAATAAAAATAGAGGTATTGCTTAAAATATTAATAAAAATTATATTTTTAGAAGAAACATTTTATTTTATAAATATATAAATATAATAAGTAAACATAATTGTATATTCTCAGTTCTGATAATATTAAACATTATCATCATCACCATTGTAATAATATTACCAATTAACAATATATATATATATATATATATATATATATATATATATATATATATATATATATATATATATATATATATATATATATATATATATATATATATATATATATATATATATATATATATATTCATTATATATATTAGAAAATCATCTGGGGTCGCCACAGCAGAATAAACCACCAACTTATCCAGTATATGTTTTACACAGCGGATGCCCTTCCAGCTGTAACCCAGTACTGTGAAACACCCATACAATCACATGCACACTACGGCCAATTTAGTTTATTCAATTTACCTATAGCGCATGTCTTTGGAGTATGGGGGAAACTGGAGCAACTGGAGGAAACCCACGCAAACACGGGGAGAACATGCAGACTCCACACAGAAATGCCAACTGACCCAGCCAGGACTCGAACCAGTGACCTTCTTGCTGTGAGGCGACAGTGCTAATCACTGAGCCACTGTGTCGCCCTTATTTTGCTTTATATAGAAGTAAATATGATTGCTATAACAATAATAATAATAATAATAATAATAATAATAATAATAATAATAATAATAATAATAATAAATATTATTATTGTTATAATAATGATAATAATAACAACAAAAGTAATAATAATAATAATAATAATAATAATAATAATAATAATTATTATTATTATTATTATTATTATTATTATTATCATCATCATCGTCATCAAAAAAAGACATGAAAAATAAACAAATACATAAAAAATAGTACTACAGTATTTTTGTAAAATCTCAGTGTGGTAATGCTGCTGCTGCTGCTGGTCAGACTGGAGCTCCTCCACCTCCTGCCTCACAGATCTCAGGCTCAGGGGCTCTAAATGTGTGTCGCCTCTCCATCTGCCGAGCCTCCAGTCCCCATAGGGCACCACGCGGGACTCTCCTCCAGCTGGAGGTCAAGCCATGGGTCTCTCTTCAGAAACTCGACGGCCATGCCAGACCCAAACCTCTACACCTCCACAACGGTGACGCAACACCGGCGGAGACTCCTCTCATCCATCTGCCTGACCGCCTGACTACACCAGCCTCACATCAGCAGGTGGCTTAGAAAACGCTGGCCATCTACAAGAGTCTTATGAAATTGAGTTTGCATCTCAAACACGACATCATTATTATAATAATAAGCTCATTAATATTCATGACCATTCCAAATACAGTCAAAACTAATCTTTTTATTTTAGAGGTAGTTCCTGTGGTTATAAATGCACATATAAAATAGTTTCTGGATAGTTTTTGCACTTACCTAAGCCTGTATGTAGTATAAAAGAAAGATTAAAAATGAAGATTAAAAAATATATATTTTTACATTTTTTTATGTTTTTATAAATACATTTTCCATACTTTCAGTGGACAAAACTGACAAATCTGAAATGGATTACCTCCAAAACATGTTTCCATTTCATAATGCTTATGAAACATGCAGATGCTTGCTCTGAACACAACATATATCAGATGAAGAGAGTGTTTTAACTGTAATATTTGACATGTACACCTTTTGCAGCAATTACAGCAGCTGCTAGCAATACTGTCAATATATTTTCTGAGAACTGTAACACTAGTCAGTTGTAAAGTGTGAAGTAATCTGACATCTACTGTGAAGGAATATGAAAAACTAATACAGGCTTAGCTTTTTTATTTTTGTTAGAAATATGACCTACTGTAAGTTTCTTCTATTGTATAATTTATAGAGCATAATTTTCACATTGTAGATATTGCATTGTTTATATGAGCATTGCAAAGGACAATCCAACGAAAACAAATTGAATCTATTAAATATTCCAAGAGTTCTAATACTTTTGATCACCATCGTATATCTATGTGTGTCTATATGTAATTTTAAAGTAAATGAACAAATACAATTTCTATTAAGCTTCTTGGATAAATAAAAAGTTCAAAAGAATATTTATTCAAAACAGAAATGTTAATAATAATAATAATATTATTAAGAAGAATAAGAATTATTATTATTATTATTATTATTATTATTATTATTATTATTATTATTATTATTATTAAGATTAAGATTATTATTATTATTATTATTATTATTATTATTATTATTATTATTATTATTATTATTATTATTATTTTATGTTTTAATATTATTGCTGTTTAATCCTCTTGTTATTCTTGTCATTTATTATTATTTTTATACATTTTATTATTATTATTATTATTATTATTATTATTATTATTATTATTATTATTATTATTATTATTATTATTATTATTATTATGTTGTTGTTGTTGTGCTTTAATATTATTGCCGTTTAATATTCTTGTTCTTTGAAAAAATATTAATGCTTCTGAAGTTAAACAACAACAACAACAACAACAACAACAACAACAACAATAATAAATAAATAAATAAATAAATAAATAAATAAATAATTTTTTATTGTAATTTTATTATTATTAGTAGTAGAATTAATAATAATAATAATAATAATAATAATATTAATAATAATAATAATAATATTAATATTAATAATAGAAATATTAATAATAATAATAATAATAATTATAATAATAATAATAATAATAATAAAAATAATAATATTAATAATAATAGAAATAATAATTGTATTATCGTTATTATTATTATTATTATTATTATTATTATTATTATTATTATTATTATTATTATTATTTATGCATTAATGTTATTGCTGTTTAATATTCTTGTTATTCTTGTAATTTATTTGTATTATTATGAATTTTGTTTATTATTATTATTATTATTATTATTATTATTATTATTTTATACTTTAATATTATTGCTGTTTAATATTCTTGTTTTTTTTTATATAAATGCTTCTGAAGTTAAACAACCACAACAACAACAACAATAAATAAATAAATAAATAAATAAATAAATAAATAAATAAATAAATAAATAAATAAATAAATAAAGCTATATAAAGTCGTTTAAATTTCATTCATTCATTCATTTTCTTTTCGGCTTAGTCCCTTTATTAATTTGGGGTCGCCACAGCGGAATGAACCGCCAACTTATACAGCATATGTTTTACACAGCGGATGCCCTTCCAGCCGCAACCAATCTCTGGGAAACATCCATACACACTCATTCACACTCATACACTACGGATAATTTAGCCTACCCATTTCACCTGTACCGGATGTCTTTGGACTGTGGGGGAAACCAAAGCACCCGGAGGAAACCCACCCGAACGCAGGGAGAACATGCAAACTCCACACAGAAACGCCAACTGACCCAGCCAAGGCTCGAACCAGCGACCTTCTTGCTGTGAGGCGACAGCACTACCTACTGCGCCACCGTCTTTGAATTTGTGAATTATTAATATTTTTGTGATTAACAGCAATTAACTAATTAGCGCATTAGGTAATGCATTTCCTTACAAATAGATTAATAGTTTGAAAGACTCTCCTAAAAATGTCTGTCCAGATAACCAGGGCTTATGTGTCTTGCAAGCCATGACCTTGTTTTATTTCTCCATATCCACTAACTGACAAAAAATGATATTATAAAACAATGAAAATGGGTTGTTTGGCTGACTGACATGAAAGACAGAGTTGAAAGGCAGAGCACATTACAATGAATTGCATCATATGAGACACTAGAGATTCAGTTCCTGAGGAATATGACTCTCAGATATGAATAGAGGACCATGAAAACCTCAGAAAGCATCTTGATCACGACTTGTTTAATCCACGCTGACAAACAATGCAAGAGAATAGGACAGTGACTGAGGGATGTGTGCAGACAAACAAACATTCGTCTCATTGAAAATTAAACATAAACAAATGTTATTGTTCAAACGATAGTAGCAATGGAAAAGCACTGTTTACTTAGATTTGAGGGTAATTGTTTACACACATTTGGGTCAGAAAAGTCAATACGGCAGGGGTGGCCCAGTGGTTAGCACTTTCACCACAAGAAGAAGGTCGCTGGTTCGAGTCTCGGCTGGGTCAGTTGGCATTTCTGTGTGCAAGTTTGCATGTTCTCCTCGTGTTCGCGTGGGTTTCATCCAGGGACTCCGGTTTCCCCACAGTTCAAAAACATGCGCTAAAGGTGAATTGAATAAACTAAATTGTGTGTGAATGAGTGTGTATGGTTGTTTCCCAATACTGGGTTGCAGCTGGAAAAGCATCTGCTGCGTAAAACATATGCTGGAGTAGTTGCCGGTTCATTCTGCTGTGGCAACCTCTGAAATACAGACTAAGCCAAATGAATGAATGAGTCAATATGTCATGTTTGAATTGGTTTTCTAAAGAGGACAGGTGAATTCAAGCTTGTAATTTGCAATAATATATGATTTGGGGTATGAGTTTGGGTTTTACTGTACAGTATATACAGGCATTACTAATTTCTAATAACTAATCTCTTTTGTCTTTGTCATTATGACAGTTTATTTTTCAAGCTATTTTGCAAGATACTAACTGTCAGATTAAAGGGCTAATTAAAGTCTTGACTATGTTAATAAGTTTAATTAGTCAAGTTAAGTTAATTAAGTCAATGGACAGCAGTGGTTTGTTCTGAAAAATAAATTACACTGACCTCAAAGATTAGTAAAAAAAAAAAAGGAAAAAGGAAAAAGTAAAAAAAAAAAAAAAAATATATATATATATATATATATATATATATATATATATATATATATATATATATATATATATATATATATATATATATATATATATATATACAGTTGAAGTCAGAATTATTAGCCCCCCTTTTCACAGTATGTCTGATAATATTTTTTCTTCTAGAGAAAGTCTTATTTGTTTTATTTCGGCTAGAATAAAAGCAGATTTAAATATTTTATGAACCATTTTAAGGTCAAAGTTATTAGCCTCTTTAAGCTATATATTTTTTCGATAGTCTACAGAACAAATCATTGTTATACAATAACTTGCCTAATTACCCTAACCTGCCTAGTTAACCTAATTAACCTAGTTACGCCTTTAAATGTCACTTTAAGCTGTATAGAAGTGTCTTGAAAAATATCTAGTCAAATATTATTTATTGTCATCATGACAAAGACAAAATAAATCAGTTATTAGAAATGAGTTATTAAAACTATTATGTTTAGAAATGTGTTGAAAAAATCTTCTCTCTGTTAAACAGAAATTGGGGAAAAAAATAAATAGGGGGTCTAATAATTCTGACTTCGACTGTATATTATAAGAAATACTGTGAAAATGAACACAACTTAATTCGATTAATTAACTTTTTTGTCAGTTTGACTGATTTTGAGAGTTTGACTGTAAAAAGTCAAAAAGGAAAACATTCAAATAACTGAAAAACAGTGTAGAAATGTATGTATACTTAAATATATTTAAAACTAGTGCTGTTTTAGTATCACTAAGCAGCTAGTGTAATTAATTATATTAAATACAATAGTTTGAATTGATTTTATTGTTTAGATTTCACATTTTCATTATTTTATTTTTATGCAATTATTCGTTTTCTTTTCAACTTCGTCCCTTCATTAATCTGGGGTCGCCACAGTGGAATGAACCACCAACTTATCCAGCATATGTTTTACGCAGCCGATGCCCTTCCAGCCACAACCCAACACTGGGAAATACCCATACACTCTTGCATTTACGCACATACACTACGGACAATTTAGCTTATTTAATTCACCTATAGCGCATGTCTTTGGACTGTGAGGGAAACCAGAGCACCCAGAGGTAACGCACGCAAACACGGAGAGAACATGCAAACTCCACACAGAAATGCCAACTGACCCAGTCGAGGTTCAAACCAGCGACCTTCTTGCTGTGAGGTGATTGTGCTACTCAGTGCGCCACCATGACGTCCTTTTATTTTTATTTAATTATTTAATGTTTTGTTAGTATTCCAAGCTTTAGTATAGATTGTTTCATAAATTCTTCTGATTGAGTTCTGATGATTGATAAGTAAAAGTGAGTTTGACATGCTGTCCCGGGAGAGGGCCCTGAGCTTGGAAGAACCTCGAGCCTGGAGCCCCCTTCCTTTTTATCAGGAAAGAGGTGAGTCTGAGCTCAGGTAGGTCTTGAGAGCTCCCCTGGTTAGTTAAGAAAGAGGGGAAGGACTCTGGAAGGGGGGGGTTCTTCAAGACGAAGATGACTATGGTAAAAAAAAATAAGGCTATTTTTGTGTGTTTCGATTCATCTAAAGCACGTGATCCTCTCGAAAATAGTTTATATATATAAACTTCACTTATTTAACTATTATATAAATAAATAAATAAAAAAAAAATATATATATATATATATATATATATATATATATATATATATATATATATATATATATATATATATATATATATATATATATATATATATATATATATATATACACACACACACATTATACACCCCTAACAAATCTCTTTTAAATTCATAGTTTAATAGGAAGCTATACAATATTACATGTGTGCATATACTGTACATTAGATTAGTCAGTACTGAAGCCAAATCTGGAGCTTATCTAACAAAATAACTTACGATAACGGTCCATAAACTAGTACAGCCAAATTTATGCTATAGAAAAATATTAAATACAAATTTTTAAAAAGAGGAAAAATCTAGAGAAAATAAAGAATTTGAAATTTTAGTTAAAATTTTGTAGTTTGTAATTTTTTTTTTGCAATATTTTGCTTGAATTTAACTGTATTATCTTTCAATTTCTAAATATGTTTGGCGACTAAAATATTATTTTAATAAATCTATCTGCTTAATAAATCTGTTTTGTTTAAATGCACCAAAACACATTGCTTATAGTCACTGAGAAATGGATAAAAATATTCATTTTCAAAATGGGGTGTACTTAATTATGCTGAGCATTATATATATATATATATATATATATATATATATATATATATACATATATATATATATATATTACATAAAAAAAAATTCATTTATAGTTTTTATGAACCTGAATAGAATGCAAAAAAGCAGTCAAACACTTATCTCGACGTACAGTAAATACAGTAAACATAAACAAACACTACATTTCAACTGACAGTAGCAAACAAAAACACAGGCCACTTAGAAGTGAGTGTGATTGTTTACCCGTACACTTGGGTTCGAGAAGTCGATACAGCATAAGTTTGAAAGGGTTTTCTGACCATGACAGTCTAATTTGAGCTTGATTTGAAAAATCTGTGATGACCACAGAGCCGCAACACCAGGCTAAACACAGGGCGTTTCCCTCTGGCAGGGACATAATAATACCCTGCTATTTTGGTACCAGCAGATGGGAGGTTATTATAAGTTACGCTCCAATTTTCCTCCCTTCATTTTCAAACTGACTGTAAAATTGAATTTTGTAGGGACGCCACATTTATTCCAGCTCAGGTGTCATTACAAGGTCTCTTAACTTTCAAAATGAGCCCAGGTTCGAGTCAATTGCATACTGCGCCTTCAACATTAGTGCATAGCTCATGCATATTACTGAATGAAGACACAGTGTATTAGGTGTTTGGCTATATCAAACTATTTTGTTAAAACATATACAGTTAAAGTCAGAATTATTAGCCCCCCTTTTATTTAATTTTAATTTTATTATTTTTTTGTATTTTCCAAATGATGTTTAACAGAGCAAGGAAATTTTCACAGTATGTCTGATAATATTGTTTTCTTCTGGAGAAAGTCTTTTTGTTTTATTTTGGCTAGAATAAAAGCAGTGTTAAAGTTTTTAAAAACATTTTAAGGTCAAAATTATTAGCCCCAAAAAATTTTTTGATAGTCTACAGAACAAACCATCGCTTTAAAATAACTTGCCTAATTACTCTAACCTTCCTAGTCAACCTAATTAACCTAGTTAAGCCATTAAATGTCACTTTAAGCTGTATAGAAGTGTCTTGAAAAATATCTAGTCAAATATTATTTACTGTCATCATGGCAAAGACAAAATAAATCAGTTATTAGAAATGAGTTATTAAAACTATTATGTTCAGAAATGTGTTGAAGAAAATCTTCTCTCCGTTAAACAGAAATTGGGGAAAAATAATAAAGGGGGCTAATAATTCAGGGGGGCTAATAATTCTGACTTCAACTGTACTTTAATGTTTAATTTATTTGTATTTACAGTGCCATTTTTAAAATACATCTGTATAACAAATACCAAAAAAATTGATAGAAAAGATGTTTAAGATGACAAAGTATTTAAATAAATGTTCAAAATAATTCCTAAATATGGTTTTCAGAAAAACATTTTTTAAAAGCACAGCTGAATTCAACATTGATGATACATTTTTTTTCATATTATATTTCTTGCAAGATCACGCAACCCTCAAGGGTGCTAAAACGTCATTAATGTATGATATTTTGAAATATATTGAAATAGAAAATAGGTGCTAAATTTACTATAATATTTCATAAAATTACTGTATCTACTGCATTACTAAAGCTGTTTTAAAAAAGTTTAAATGTGTCACTTCAATTTAAGTTACATATTCACCAAATTTGTGTAAATAAATATTTCAGTTTAACTATATAGATTTATATAGGTTTCAAAACTATATCTTTTAGTGTTGGCTTTTATACATTACACTAAAAACAAATAGAAATACAGTCTGCAATACTAGCACCTAGTACATCAGTAACATCCAACTTTATAAGTTACATTTTAAGGATTTTTATTTAAATGTAAGTTTTTTTTTTAAGTAAAATTTATTTCTAGTAACAAAAATATACATATTTTACTTTTATGGGTTTAGTTTTATTATTATTTACAGTTGAAGTCCCCAATTTTTGTTTATCGAAAAAAAAATGTAGTTTAAAGGGGCTAATAATATTGACCTTAAAATGGGTTTTAAAAAGTTAAAAACTGCTTTTATTCTAGGCAAAATAAAACAAATAAGACTTTTTTTCAGAAGAAAAAATAGTATCAGATATACTGTGAAAATTTCCTGAATCTGTTAAACATAATTTAGAAAATATTTAAAACATAAAACAAAAATTCAAAGGGGGGCTAATAATTCTGACTTCAACTATATATATATATATATATATTCATTCATTCATTTTCTTGTCGGCTTAGTCCCTTTATTAATCTGGGGTCACCACAGCGGAATGAACGGCCAACTTATCCAGCACGATTTTACGCAGCGGATGCCCTTCCAGCCGCAACCCATCTCTGGGAACATCCACACACTCATTCACACTCATACACTACGGACAATTTAGCCTACCCAATTCACCTGTACCGCATGTCTTTGGACTGTGGGGGAAACCGGAGCACCCGGAGGAAACCCACGCGAATGCAGGGAGAACATGCAAACTCCACACAGAAACGCCAACTGACCCAGCCCAGCCAAGGTTCGAACCTGCGACCCAGCGACGTTCTTGCTGTGAGGCGACAGCACTACCTACTGCACCACTGCATCGCCACTATATTTTTTTTTTTCAGATGAGTAACATTTGAGTATTTAAAAAATAAATAAACAGAATGCATTTTTTTAATTATCTAATGTACATTAAAAATATGAAAACCAGTATCAGATATTTTACACTACTTTCAGATAAAAAAAAAAAAAAAGTGTTCCGATTCAACACAAAGTACACAAACATCAAGTTCTCAGCCCAAAAAAATCAATCCACTGCAGTGCAAAAAACCTTTTGAAGACCTTTTTTTGGGTTTGACTGAGGAAAGCACAATGCTCACTCCTGTGTACATCAAACAACCATCAATCCACACCAAACCACAAAAACTAAACACAATTCACAATCTCCTCCTGCATTCTCCTAATTAGCTCTTTTCCATCTGACGTGAATAAACTAATTAAGCCATGCTGCCATCTTAACTAAACATCCCAAAACTAGAGAAGCCCCCCAGAGCGGAGCGCTAGTAAACAGCTGTGATTCAGCCTGTTATTAGTCCTCCAGCGGCAGAGGTGTGAGTAACCAGAGAGCAGGCACTTTCTGAAAGACCAAGCCGACCACAAATGCTGACAGATGGTTCCTCAACCTTTTCACTGGCAGCCTTTGTGGTAACAAGGGAACTCAGCAAGAAAACCACCCATTTGGAAGTATTTTTGGAGTTGTTGTTCCTGTTTCTGAGGGCAAAATATTTTCAGCATCAGCTTTAAGCAGCGACAGGTTTGGAAGACTTTATGCTGGACGATGCTTGAGGTGAAATGGAGAATTTATCCAACAGAAAATCTGTACTTATCTGTTAGAGATCGTGATATCTAATGCGACTCGACACTTGGTAATTAAAATCACAGCACTAAACTCCACAGGAACCAATGGCTTTCATCCATGCCTCTCACTTTTATTTTTTATAAAACACTGTTTTTGTAATTGTCATTTAGTAACACTTGAATGTTTTTAATGGTGCTAATTTTGGATTATATTATATTATATTATATTATATTATATTATATTATATTATATTATATTATATTATTATTATATTATTATTATATTATATTATATTTATATTATATTATATTATATTATATTATATTATATTATATTATATTATATTATATTATATTATATTATATTGTATTATATTATATTATTATAATATAATGGACTGTGGGGGAAACCGGAGCACCCGGAGGAAACCCACGCAAACCCAGGGAGAACATGCAAACTCCACGCAGAAACGCCAACTGACCCAGCCCAGCCGAGGTTCGAACCTGCGACCCAGCGACGTTCTTGCTGTGAGGCAACAGCACTACCTACTGCGCCACTGGGTTGCCTATATTATATCATATTATATTATATTATATTATATTATATTATATTATATTATATTATATTATATTATATTATATTATATTATATTTATTATATTTTATTATGTTATGTTATATTATATTATATTTATTATGTTATGTTATGTTATGTTATGTTATGTTATATTATATTTATTATATTTTATTATGTTATATTATATTATATTATATTATATTATATTATATTATATTATATTATATTATATTATATTACATTATATTATATTATATTATATTATATTATATTTATTATATTTTATTATGTTATGTTATATTATATTATATTATATTATATTATATTATATTACATTATATTATATTATATTATATTTATTATATTTTATTATGTTATGTTATATTATATTATGTTATATTATATTATATTACATTATATTATATTATATTTATTATATTTTGTTATGTTATGTTATGTTATGTTATATTTGTTATGTTATGTTATGTTATGTTATGTAATATTATATTATATTTATTATGTTATGGTATGTTATGTTATGTTATATTATATTTATAATGTTATGTTATGTTATGTTATGTTATGTTATGTTATGTTATATTTGTTATGTTATGTTATGTTATGTAATATTATATTTATTATGTTATGTTGTTATATTATATTTATTATATTATATTATATTATATTATATTATATTATATTATATTATATTATATTATATTATATTATATTATATTATATTATATTATATTATATTATATATAAAATAAGCTCTAAATTTATTATATTTCATAAAATGACTGTATCTACTGCAGTACTTATTATATATTTTTAATTGATGTTGCAGTGAAATAAATAAATAAATAAAATAAATAAATAAATAACAGGCACAAAAGTTTGGTATACGGAAATATTAGTAAGCATCACTTGTCGATATTTATTTACAAATATATATTAATAAATTATTAAAGCCTGTCATTACTTTAAGTGTAACAGGGCTGGAATAATGATGTTTAAAAATTTATCTTTTGGGTAACAAGAAAAATAATCATTAATATATATTCAAATAGAAAACCGTTACAATTTTTCAATTATAACAATTATTAGCAATTATTCAATAAATTACGCCTTAACAATTATTCATCATGAAATCCTGCAAATAAAGTATAATTAACATCAACATACAGTATGGACAGAAATAAAAATATCCGTTTCTCTGCATTAACAGTATTTATTAAGTACAGTATGTGATGTGTGTGAGTAAAATGTGAATAATTGGGGGGGTTATAGCACGAAAACATTTTACCGCACTTCAAATAAAAAAAATTGAGCTCTTTCTTGATTCACAATAACTAATATTTTGGCTTGTTGTGATTGAACATTAGGGGTATTTAAATATTGTCATATTAAGTCTGAGAAGATCATGATCTACACATTTTCATTCCACCGAAAACCACATACAGTTGAAGTCAGAATCATTAGCTCCCCTGAATTATTAGCCCCCATTTATTTTTTTTCCCAATTTCTGTTTAACAGAGAGAAGATTTTTTTAAACACATTTCTAAACATCATTTCTAATAATTTTGAAATTTTTATTTGATCTTTGCCATGATGACAGTAAATAATATTTGACTAGATATTTTTCAAGACACTTCTATACAGCTTAAAGTGACATTTAAAGGCTTAACTAGGTTAATTAGGTTAACTAGGCAGGTTAGGGTAATTAGGCAAGTTATTGTATAATGATGGTTTGTTCTGTAGACTATCGAAAGAAAATATAGCTTAAAGGGGCTAATAATTTTGACCTTAAAATGTTCATTTAAAAAAAAAAATGCTTTTATTCTAGCCAAAATAAAACAAATAAGACTTTCTCCAGAGGAAAAAAAATATTATCAGACATACTGTGAAAATTTCCTTGCTCTGTTTAACATAATTTGGGAAATATTTAAAAAAGAAAAAAAAAAACATTTTAAAGGTGGTCTAATAATTCTGTTTTAAACTGTATAAAGTGAAACTAAAGTGCCTGTATCAAACTGTTGTTTCAGTGTGTCCTGTGGTGTTTCTCCTCCACCCGTCTTCTCCTTTTCTCTCCATTCGCAGATCCTGAGGGGACAATTTGCTCAGCTCTTCATGCTCAGGCACTGTCTATTGTGGACGGAAAGCCAAATATGTGGGAGTTTCTTCAACTTCTGGCCCTTTCGTGTCCCAGGGGTTGCTTTTTATTAAATCCACCAGATTTCAGCTTTTTTTTTTTTTGTTTTGATATATGAAGGTCTTGGAAACTTTACGCCGTGTCAACAGCATTTAGGAATATTAAAATTCCTGAATATTCTAAACAAACCTAATCTAAACAAACAGGGAAATAAATATAGACCAGTTTAGTATTTTATCAAAAGCTGTACTTGTTTACTAAAGCAAGTGCCAGTCAAGAGTTTGAGGAGAAAAAAAAATAAAGCAAAACTCTTGCAGGCAATAAAAGAAGATAATAATAATTGGAATAATTAAGATGAACTGTTTTTGAAGTCACATATGCTCACGGGCCAATTTCTTTATCACATATACTGTAAAGGCAATCATATTGTTTGAGTCTTGTATTACTTATTTTAAGGGTGTGAAATCATGCAGTTAGACCAGTGAGGCACAATAGCACAGACATTTTTTAATTCATTAATTTTTTTAATTTAATAGTCCCTTATTTTTAAGGGGTCACCCCAGTGGATTGAACACCAAGTAATCCAGAATCTGTTTTACGCAGTGCATGCCCTTCCAGTCACAACCCAGTACTAGGAAACACCCATACACTCTCGCATTCACACACGCACTCATACACAAGGGCCAATTTACTTCCTCCAATTCACCTATAGCGCATGTCTTTGGACTGTGGGGGAAACCGGAGCACCCGGAGGAAACCCACGTGAACACAGGGAGAACATGCAAACACATTTCTAAACATAATAGTTTTAATAACTCATTTCTAATAACTGATTTATTTTATCTTTGTCATGAAGACAGTAAATAATATTTGACTAGATATTTTTCAAGATACTTCTATACAGCTTAAAGTGACATTTAAAGGCTTAACTAGGTTAATTAGGTTAACTAGGCAGGTTAGGGTAATTAGGCAAGTTATTGTATAACAATGATTTGTTCTGTAAACTATCGAAAAAAATATATAGCTTAAAGGGGCTAATAATTTTGGCCTTAAAATGGTGTTTAAAAAATTAAAAACTGTTTCTATTCTAGCTGAAATAAAACAAATAAGACTTTCTCCAGAAAAAAAACATATTATCAGACATACAGTACTGTGAAAATGTCCTTGCTCTGTAAAACATCATTTGGGAAATATTTAAAAAAGAAAAAAAAAACTCAAAGGTGGGATAATAATTCTGACTTCAACTGTATATATATATATATATATAGTATGAACTAAAACTGTAGAGGTTTTAAAACTCTTTTTTTTGTAACAAAACAGACAACAATATAGCTTGAATGCTGTATACTGTTCACATTAACTTATCTCTACAGTAAAAGAAAAATAACTGGAGGTTCTTTATTGTTTTTTTCCGATACCCTCAAGCCTAGTTGGGAGAGAGAAATGTTTACAGTTAGCATGAACTGGAAGTTGCTGAGATTTGTATTTCAGTATGTTGATGTACTTCCAACTGAAACCAAATATTGAGTAGGGGAAGAGACCGCGAAATATGTCCCAGGAGGTAAATTATTTTTGCACTTTTTGTTTTTGCGAATCCACGGGAGGCCGCTGTGTACGCTTTTTGAGATTTTAAATTTCTCTTGCGAGTGCCATTCGTGCCTGCTGTTCTCGCGTGCTGCTGTTAACTGACTGTTTGACTGACTGAATGACTGACTGGCTGATCGACTGACCCACCCTCCTCCTTCCTTAAACCCAATAAATTTTATTGATTGACCCGCCGACCCACTTCCCTAAACCCAACCAACAATTTTCAAAAGCAATCCAGGAAAAGAAAAGCCTTCATCTAATTTTTACCACATTTTCAGATTTTTTTAATTTTTTTGGATTCTGTTTTTGTCTTACCTACTTTCTGGAACCGTTCTTCATCGGACTAGAACACTGTCGTTATGGTCAACTCCTCTCTGCGTCTCAAGTCCGTCAACGTACATAGCGAGCTTACGGGACAAACTGGGTACAGCAGGAAAGCTGTCCATATGGAGGTAAGCGGTCAGCTGGTAAGCGCGAAAAGGAATGGCGTCATACCGCCCCATATTGTTCATTAAAAAATGAAATGCAGCCATACATACCTCTGGCTACATAATTCCTGGTCTCCAGAACCGTATATAGTGCTATGTTTCCAAAATGAGCCTATGTTGCAAAATAAACATTTTTTTCAGTGGATTAACTGGCATGGTGGAATAACAATGTGCACTAGCAAACTAAACATAAAATTTCAACACTAGAGCCGCCATGGGGTAAAATTTACCTGTTGCTGTTTTTCAAATGTACATAAAGTAACAGACCTTCCATAAAACATTAAAGTTAAAACA
Organism: Danio kyathit; assembly: GCA_903798195.1. Classification (NCBI taxonomy): domain Eukaryota; kingdom Metazoa; phylum Chordata; class Actinopteri; order Cypriniformes; family Danionidae; genus Danio; species Danio kyathit. The sequence continues at coordinate 22,901,291 of LR812533.1, read as the reverse complement.
TTAAAGTCTTCCAAGTGGTTGAATTTTACTAAAATTGTCTCGTTTACAATTAATTTACAAAAAAACAGGGCATTTATACCTCTAAGCGCCAATGTGGGTCAAATTTATCCACTATTTAATCTCTGTATTTATGCGCTGCTTATGTTTCAACATTGTACGTTGCTTGGAAATGACTTTCACTAACTCAATTAGTGGTCATAATGAATACATAAATAAATAAATAAATAAATAAATAAATAAATAAATATATAAATAAATAAATAAATAAATAATGTAATCAGTAATGTATCTCTGACACATCTGTGTTTCAACTCTTTAAAGAAACACCCTACACCCTCAAAGAAAACGGAAAAGTTATGCCGCAGTGTGAAGCAGCTTTCAGACCAGACACGGTAGCTACTACATTATAAAACACATATATTTCAGTGCTATTGCAATACACTCAAAAATTCTTACAAAATTATATCATGTACTAAAAGAAATATTACAAAACCAAAATCAAACAAAAAGTGCTCAGGGGTGGCTAAATTATTATGTCAGTGCTCTTTGGGTAAATGATTCATCAGAATAAACAGCAAAAGCATGTCCAAGGCTCTTGAAAAAGATGGAAAAAATACTAAAAAGCCCTAGATTGACATGAATATTTCTTAAAACGGCGCGTACGTGTTTCGGCAAGGGTAACGTTGAAGTGAAGTGTTCGCCAAAACTCAAAGACACAGTTTTTAAAGAATAGCCATGTCAATATGGGCTTTTTAATTTAAATATTATTTATTTATTTATTTTTTTTGAGTGCTTCAGACTTACTCTTGCTAAATATTACAAAACATTTTCGATTTCAGTTTTCATGCAAGTGCATCCAGAATTTTCAGTTTGGGAGCAGAGTTTTCATTTCAGTGCATCCCCATTCAAATGCATTGCAAATCTTACTTATTCCATACTTTCAAACATGTGTATGAATATTTTATAGCAATTGTTCAAGGAGGAAAAAAGTCAAAACTCTTCATAAAATGGTCACAAGCAGCCCATTAGGAAAGCCTGGGGTCTCTGCTGTGCTACAGACATCCCCCCTCGCCCCACAGTTTAAACAGCAAGCCGATGTTAGTAAAAATGGAAATCTCAAGCAAGACATAAGTCTCATTAAAGCCCATAAAGGACATCCCTAATAAGATCCTTGGCCTGACATTAAGGAGCTCTCTAGTGATGGCTGATTAATTGCAGGTGCAAATGAAAGCTTGGGAGAGAGCTTAGCTTCTGTGGACGTCATTTATCCTTCCATGTCCTTGCAGATAGCAAATATCTGGCAGAGCTACGCCGACTTCACCTGGGGAGATGCGCTCCAACCTTAAAGGACAGATCCATCGTTTTAGCTCATAATGGGCTCTTTCCACAAAAAGAAAGTCAGGCCGGGCCACAGGCTTTATTTGAGGATCCATAAAGCCAAGAGTCAAACGATCTTTAAGAGGCCGGGCGGCCGCTTGAACAACAAAGCTGTGAAAAAATATGATGTTTGTGAAATATATGTACAACCCGCCAGCGAATATACTTCACCGAGACCTCTATGAATTCAAAGAAGAGCTTGTGCGCTGCTTCATCAATGATTCTGTCTCTTTGAAACACTAGCAAACATGGCAGAGTAAAAAAGTCAAAAGAAAAAAAAGAAGAAGTTTAAACATATTCATTATGAGCCACCCAGGGTTTTTGAATGTGATTTTAGTTGTTTTTATCTGTCTTTCTGTGCCCGAGAGCTGTCGGAGAAACAACACGGCTGAAGACACAGGGGTCACAAAGAAAGGCTGGCATGGAATAATTTGAGAGGGACCCATAAGAGTTGTCCAGAAAAGGTCGACCTGAAAAACACAAAGCACGCATGAAAGGAGAGATCAGCCGCTCAAGCATCATTATGCGCTTGCATGAATCTACTGTGCCGTCCTCCCAAAAACAAACACAGAGAAGCAGAGCAACAAGAATCTCATCTCAGTTCTCTTGCAAAGAAATAATGGGGTAAGAGGGGCGTCATCCTTTAATTTTGCATTTTAATAAACGTTTAATTTGTATTTTTTCATGTTTATGAAAGAATGCAATTGATAAAATCCATTGTAAAACATTGTATTTAAAATATGAACTGTTATATTTTAGTGTATTTATAAGTGTAATATGTTCCTACAATAACAATACAGTTTTTTTTTTTTTATTCTGATATTTATTCTCAATAAATATTTCAAATTTGCAATGCTGAAAACAGTTAAAAGTGATAATTTAGTTTTCTGTTTTTATTAAGTATTGCTTTTAACTTTCTATTTAGTCACGAATCCTAAAAGTTTATACTTATAGGAATAGTTTGCTCCAAAAACGAAAATTTACCCACCCTAACACATCTACGCACCTTCAATGGTTTCAAACATTTATGAAACAGATTAAAGACATATTTTATGAACTCTGTTTAACTGTAGCCATTGACATCCATAGTTGGAATAAACACAAACTATGGAAGTCAATGTTACCGGTTTCCAACATTTTTTAAAATAGCTTCTTTTGTGTTCGACAGAAGAATGAATGCATGTTTGGAAACATAGGCGGATTCATTTTGTCTCCCACATCAACTAGTTATGCTACTCACTCTAATGCCTACACATGTAGTTGAAATAATACAACATACCATTGCAAACCATATTAAAAATGCATGATTATTTTACATGATTAGATCTCCTGACCTTATGAGTAACACTGTCCTGTACACTTTTGTACATAAGCAACTGAGAGAAACATTTCTTCAGATGAAGCCAAATAATGCAACCTGTCCTCGAACCTACTGTAAATGACCCTATAAGAAGTTTGCTACTGTTCCAAAATACAACCCAAAGAGATGTTTACAAAATAAGTGGCCAAATGACAATATACAATGCATTGCTCTCTTTAAATTAAGTACAATTTTGGGAAAAAAATGTTAAGAGATTGTTGTTTTTAAGCTACAGCAGTTGTGGATTTGTATAAATCTGTTTACATTTTTATAAAATTATCACAGCAACCACATTTCAGCATGATAATGAGGTGATACAGTATATGCAAGGTTTAACCTTCAATGTTACAGAAGGTTTTTACTCAAAGTTTTACAGAAGTTATTGTTTTACTAAACAAAAAATTGCATATGCATCATGTCCTCAAAGTCAAGGAACAAAAGCTAATTTCAAGACTTGATATAACACGTTAGAACATACAGGAATTAGGAAACTAAATTCTTTGATAAGATATTTTGATAAGGAAAAAGGCTGCCAAAAGATTTGAAGTTTTATAATAATTACAAATGTTGTTCATTTACTTTGAGAAATCTTTCATGGTTGACGTTTTGCTGACAATAAAGGCAACCCAGGCTCATTATTGATATGTACCCCTATATACATTTCTGGAGATCGTGAAATACGTCCCTGGAGGTATTTTTCAGATCTGAAATTTCTCTCGTGAGTGTCATTCATGCCTGCTGTTCTCCCGTAAATCCAACAGGGGCCGCTGTCGACTAACTGACTGATTGATTGATAGACCAAACATCTGACCCTAAACCCAACCGATAGTGTTTTCAGAGCACCAAATGACCCGATCAAACTCTTCCCTAAACCCATCCGACAGTGTTTTCAAAAGCAATCTAGAAAAAGAAAAGTCCAAGCGACCACCTTATTTTTACCACGTTTTCAGATATTACTATGTTCTCACTCTGTTGTTTATTTTATTTTTTGCCTTTTGTTTTTGTTTTACCTGCTTTTTGAAACCATTCTTCACCAGATTCGAACCCCATTGTGGCAGTCAACTCCTCTCTACATTTGAAGTCCACCAACGTACATGAGGAGGTACTCCGCAAACTGGTAACAGCGGAAAAGCCGTCCACACGGAGGTAGCGTGAAAAGAAACAGAAGCCGTCGGTGGCGTCATACTGCCCCATAGTGTTCATTTTAAAAACGAAATGCATCCATGCATAGCTCTGGCTACATAATTTGTGCTCTCCAGAAACGTATACAAGGGTACGTTTTTACAATGAGCCTGTGTTGAATGAAGGAGTAGTTTAAAATTGTGTTGTCAAACAATGAATCGCAATTAATTGTTTCCAAAACAAAAGTCTGTATTTACATATAGTAATATCAGAAATGTATTTATATATATATATATATATATATATATATATATATATATATATATATATATATATATATATATATATATATATATATATATATATATATATATATGATAATTATCAATATCGACTGATTTAGAAAACATTATAATTAATTATTTTCTTCTTTTTTTTTTGCCCATATCACTAGACAACTACACTCCTGTAACTAATTTCTCCTTCAATGACAGACACATTCAGTTAAAAGGCCTCCGCTTTACCTCACAAGCCACCAGCCTCAAAGTCACTCTAACAGACTTACGAAGCAGCTTTCTTATACATTATACGTCTTCTGAACAAACCAGCGCGACTGATAATGATTTAAAAGGCTGGAGTCGACAAGCCCCTCTAAAAGGGTTGTGACAAGCGGCTGGATTCTGACAGCGTGTTTACATCATACAGCAATACATCCTCATGTCACCTTCAAACAGGCCGTGCTTGACTGAAAGCCTGATTGGGTCCATAAATTCTGCCTCTAATTACATCTGCGCAAAGAACACAGGCCCTTTTTCGGACAACTATTAAAAGAAACAATGAACGGTGCCGTCACAGCACTTTGCATACGGTGACAAGCTGATATGTCACAGTGATGGCTTAATGCACCATAATTAGAGCACTGTAAAACTCTGATAGCAGCCGAACAGAGCGATCGAAAGGACAGAGATGTTTCGCCGGCAGAGATTGAATTGATGTCAGTTAAGGGAGATAATGAATAATGGAAGGTGACTGACTCGCGCAAGACAAATAGCAGGAGACAAAAACAAACATACATTTTGTCTGCAGCTGATGTTCCCCCTGTGTCTCTGAAACCATCATGTATAATTATACCTAATCACTGAACAAGGAATACCTCGCGCCACACAAATCCCCCGCCACCTAAAACACGCCATTCATCATAATAATAGCTATACTAACTAACCAATTTATGCCGATAAAGAACGAGGCAAAGGTCCGGCGTGTGCATTAAACTTTAAGTGGGAGATTTTACGCTTTGTGTGAGCCAATGTGGAGAGGTCTGATAATGAATAAATGATAGAACACGGAAGACAATTGTGGTAACCTTTTTATGCTTGAATAGAACGCCGCTTTAACACTTAATGCTTAATAATGTTTGCTGATATTATTTCCAGATTGGGTAATAGTTGAGATAAAATAAGGTAAGAGATATTCAAGATATGCAGTCAAATATATATATATGAGCGGCATGATGGCCCAGTGGGTAGCACTGTCGCCTCACAGCAAGAAGGTCACTGGTTGGAGCCCCGGCTGGGTCAGTTGGCATTTCTGTGTGGAGTTTGCATGTTCTCCCTGTGTTCGTGTGGACTGAGCATTGGGCTAATGACCCACCTCGTAAAAAAATTATGTTACAAAACCCCAACATGGTGCAGCTAAATATCAACTTCAATATAAATGGCCCTGGGAGTAAGGAAGTATATATGAGGAATATCACTTGAGTAGCAGTGCGATGTGGCTGTATATCGACACTGATGAGAGGCGGTGTTCCACCAGTGACAATATATAGCCACATCACACTGCTACGAGTGTGATATTGTGTTTATACAACAGTTTGATGGCATAATCATGGGTATAAAAAGGAAAATCAAACACGGAGAGTCTCACAACCCTTTTGTAAGAGGAACTACTTTCTTCCACCATTCATTCACATCTGCAGCTGACGTCAGAACAGCGGAAACCTTGCTCATTCACTAACGTCACTTTAGAGCTAGTGTTTGAATGTTTCTCTTGCATAATGTCTAAAGTGATGACAAAACTCACATTTTGATTATGCTCACATTTTAAGATTATAAGGCTGAACAGCATGAAATGTCATCAGTCTACAGAGATTTCCCAGTATTTCTTTTGGATTGCCGAGATCACAATATTACTAAGGTTTAATAATGATTTGATCTGCTGTAGTTTGAAATTAAGCTGTTTTTCTCTTAGGGCTTATTATGCGGTCTCTTTCGCCATCTTGTGGATAAACATCGTCAACAGGCTTTGCTCAGACCGGCTAATGGCCGCTGACATGCTGTTTCTCAGAAATTATAAATATATTTTTAAAGCATTATTTAAATCAATATCCTTATAAATAAACTGCATAGTTGCAATCTAAACAACTACATTCTCAACTAAAAAATCCTCAAAAGTACATTATGTTGTCCAACAACAGCATTTGTCAAACTGTAGAGTGTCCTCTGCTTGTCGCTTTATGTGGGCAGAGTAATACCCAAGGGTGAAGAGTTAAGTGGTGTTATCGCTGTTATTTCTTTTACATATATATATATATATATATATATATATATATATATATATATATATATATATATATATGTATATATATACAGTTGAAGTTGGAATTATTAGCCCCCCTGAATTATTAGCACCCCTGTTTATTTTTTTCCCTGATTTCTGTTTAACGGAGAGAAGATTTTCTCAACACATTTCAAGACATAATAGTTTTAATAACTCATTTCTAATAACTGATTTATTTTATCTTTGTCATAATCACACTAAATATTTTACTAGATATTTTTTTCAATATAATCTAATAATTCTGACTTCAGTACTTAATTACTGAAAATATACTTTCTGGTGATTTTTTACACATTCATTCAATCATTCATTCATTCATTCTTTTTCCTTTGGCTTAGTTTCTTATTTATGAAGGAGTCACCACAGCAAAATGAACCACCATGTATATTTATTAATAAATAAACCAATCAAAAATCTAAATAAATAGTAAATAAAAAGTATAGGATTTAAAAGTGTAAAGAAAAAAAAAGATATTCCTAAATATGCGCACACAGCTGAAAAATAATCATTCTGACAGCTATCTGCCACAACTTGAACTAGGTTTAGGATATCAATCCATCTGAAACTCACTTGTGAATAATCTCTGTCAGATCTCTTGTTCAACCATGAATAAACAAACATGCTTAAAGCTGTGACGGCCGACAAATCTCATCAAATGATTTAATTACCGGTTATTGGATGACCGTGTGTGTTGAACTTTAATTATCTAACACTTCATGGTCAGACAGTTGCAATTGGTTTGCAGAAAAGATAAATGCGCTTCTGCCAAGATGCGAAAAGCAAACAGAGATGAGGAGCTGTTTAAAAAACATGATGAAAATAACTTCTTAACACCCAAGTGACATCAGAAATAAGAGGATTTGCTTTCTACCAAATCAAGCATTGATCGAAAGAAACATAAACTACCGGCTGAACCTTATTTTTATCAAAGAGTCCTAAAAATGTATCACAGTTTCCACAAAATTTAAAACATGACCAATAATTATTTAAATCATTATTTATGATTGAGTACCAATAATAATTGATCATAATAGAACAGAAAATCAGCATATTATAATGATTCCTGAAGCATCATGTGACACTAAAGACTGAATTAATAATTGGTACCAGATTGCACAAGAAATCATTAATTATTTCTGTTTTATTTATTATCAGTGTCTGAACGATCTTTTATTTAAAAAAAAAATTATATTGAAAAATGACCGTATTTTCTTGGTCACTTGAGCACCAAAATTTTACCCACAAGCTAGTAAAATGGGTAAGAAACAGAATGCTGCCAAGGAATGGATCCGCAACCTGTTTGTCAATAAATCAGGTGAATCCAGCATGTCTGTGTAAGAAGAAGATCAACTGTTGGAAACCACAAATGATGGCAGCCTTAAGGCCCACTAGGGGCTGTTCACATATCACGTCTCTTCCGCGCACAAGTTCGTTATTTCCAATGGAGGTGCGTGGCTTGTGCGTGCATATTGGGAGAGATGTGCGGAAATGGCGCACGCTCTCACACCTTCCAGGCACACCAATTAAAAACATCTGAGGCAGACAGTGTTTTCGCGTAGTGCGGCCAGAGCGAACTTTGATGCTCTCACCGCGTTCGGTGTGAATGCACAGTAAGAATGCCGTGAGTGCACTGTGAGTCACATGACAAGAACTGACCGGTCAGCTTCATATTTTGTATGGAATATACACATTTCGGTAGACTAATTATCTTAGACAAATGCTGCAGTGCTTTTTTTTTCATAAATAAAACATGTATCTGAGTTGCAGCGGTGTTTTGCCAGCTTGTCATCCTCTGAGAAAATAGTTGATGGTCGTCTAGCAATCTACATACACCCAATCCCAACCCCCCAATCGCCCCATTACCCCCTGGCCCCAGGCTGCAGTAAAATTGTCTGAGGTGATAAAAAGGTTGGGGTCCACTGAATTAAGTCAATCAATTAATTAATCAAATAAAATAAACATTGTTTTTGACAATGAGTCTGATTGCAGTGTACAGTATTATAATTTATTCACATTTAAATCATTTCATATAGTGTATGTATATGTTATTTTAATGTTTCCTATAAAATTATTTAATTGTTAAATCATAAATAGTAATTAAAATATTTTAAATATGTTATTAAAATTTTATTTATTATTAACGCCACTTGCTTTTGACAGCAAAAGCCGTTACATCCCGAGAACCAATCAGAAGGTGTGAATCGAATCATATGTTTCAAATATAGCGGCATGCTAATATGCCGGCTTTTATGAGGAGACTGTTTTATTCTGCTTCTGATTTAGATTTTAAAACATGGAGTTTGATAAACTGGATCAGCCTGTCCGACTGTCGGTGAACGGCAAATGAAAACGTCCCTTACCTCAAAACTGCATTATAAGAAAAAGAAAACAGTCGGAAGTGTTGCATGCATTCATAAGGATTTTTTGCGCAGTGAAACTACTTTGAATGAGTCCGATTTACTATAGCTACATTAAACAGCAACTCCATTTCACGAAAGACGAAGTTAAGATGCTGTTCTTTTATCCCACATGGATGATATGAGGATAAACAAGAGACAAAAAAGAGTTTAAGACATTGAGTAAGGGTGGGAATGAATGAATGACAGCTTCTAAAAGTGCCTGAGAGGCATTCCCTTTTGCCCAGTATACATTGTGTTTTATTTGCTAATGTAAGCTATTTTTTTAAAGATAAATATAATGTATAAAACTATACATTATTTGTATTACTTCATATTACTTAACCGCCTGATAAGCTTTTTATATTCATGGACAATGCACAGACAGCCTATTGATGTTTCACAATGTTTTTACACTACATAAGGTTTGTTTTACAATGTTTTGCAATGTTTACATTGCTCTACTTGCATTAAATCTAAATGCTAAATTTCAGAAATGACAATAGATCGTTAAGATTTAACTAATGTCAACTTTAATGTTATTGATTAATGCACTTACTCCATGTTCCTTCTGCTTAGTCCCTGGTTTATCAGGGGTTGCCACAGTGGAATGAATCACCACTTACTTGGCAGATTTCTATATTTTTACTCTTAGGTGGTTTGTGTATGTGTTTTATGTTTGATAAAATAATTTCTAAATTATAATTCTTTAGTGATTGTTCAACTAATTACACTGTCTTGGTGGAATTAGAGGTTTTTGCAAAAAATAAGCACAAGTGGATTTAGCTGGTTTTGATGCAAAAGAAAATCTACCTTGTTAAAAAAGCAGATAATTGTCTAAAGCGACATTTTTGAAAAAAATAAAAAATAAATAAATAAATAAATACATATATATATATATATATATATATATATATATAGGCAATGCAGTGGCGCAGTGGGTAGTGCTGTTGCCTCACAGCAAGAACGTCGCTGGGTCGCAGGTTCGAACCTCGGCTGGGCTGGGTCAGTTGGCGTTTCTGTGTGGAGTTTGCATGTTCTCCCTGCGTTCGCGTGGGTTTCCTCTGGGTGCTCCGGTTTCCCCCACAGTCCAAAGACATGCAGTACAGGTGAATTGGGTAAGCTAAATTGTCCATAGTGTATGAGTGTGAATGTGTGTGTGGAAGTTCCCAGAGATGGGTTGTGGCTGGAAGGGCATCCGCTGCGTAAAATCGTGCTGGATAAGTTGGCGGTTCATTCCGCTGTGGCGACCCCGCAAGGGACAAAGCTGACAAGAAAATGAATGAATGAATATATATATATATATATATATATATATATATATATATATATATATATATATATATATACAGGGAGTGCAGAATTATTAGGCAAGTTGTATTTTTGAGGAATAATTTTATTATTGAACAACAACCATGTTCTCAATGAACCCAAAAAACTCATTAATATCAAAGCTGAATATTTTTGGAAGTAGTTTTTAGTTTGTTTTTAGTTTTAGCTATTTTAGGAGGATATCTGTGTGTGCAGGTGACTATTACTGTGCATAATTATTAGGCAACTTAACAAAAAACAAATATATACCCATTTCAATTAATTATTTTCACCAGTGAAACCAATATAACATCTTAACATTCACAAATATACATTTCTGACATTCAAAAACAAAACAAAAACAAATCAGTGACCAATATAGCCACCTTTCTTTGCAAGGACACTCAAAATCCTGCCATCCATGGATTCTGTCAGTGTTTTGGTCTGTTCACCATCAACACTGCGTGCAGCAGCAACCACAGCCTCCCGAGCACTGTTCAGAGAGGTGTACTGTTTTCCCTTCTTGTAAATCTCACATTCGATGATGGACCACAGGTTCTCTATGGGATTCAGATCAGGTGAACAAGGACGCCATGTCATTAGTTTTTCTTCTTTTAGACCCTTTTTTGCGAGCCACGCTGTGGAGTACTTGGACGCGTGTGATGGAGCATTGTCCTGCATGAAAATCATGTTTTTCTTGAAGGATGCAGACTTCTTCCTGTACCACTGCTTGAAGAATGTGTCCTCCAGAAACTTGCAGTAGGACTGGGATTTCATCCTCAACCCGAAAAGGCCCCACAAGCTCATCTTTGATGATTCCAGCCCAAACCAGTACTCCACCTCCACCTTGCTGGCGTCTGAGTCGGACTGGAGCTCTCTGCCCTTCACCGATCCAGCCACGGGCCCATCAGGACTCACTCTCATTTCATCAGTCCATAAAACCTTAGAAAAATCAGTCTTGAGATATTTCTTGGCCCAGTCTTGACGTTTCAGCTTGTGTGTCTTGTTCAGTGGTGGTCGTTTTTCAGCCTTTCTTACCGTGGCCATGTCTCTGAGTATCGCACACCTTGTGCTTTTGGGCACTCCAGTGATGTTGCAGCTCTGAAATATGGCAAAACTGGTGGCAAGTGGCATCTTGGCATCTGCACGCTTGACTTTTCTCAGTTCATGGGCAGTTATTTTGCGCCTTGGTTTTTGATTTGGTTTTTCCACATGCTTGTGACCCTGTTGACTATTTTGAATGAAACGCTTGATTGTTCGATGATCACGCTTCAGAAACTTGGCAATTTTAAGAGTGCTGCATCCCTCTGCAAGATATCTCACTATTTTTGACTTTTCGGAGCCTGTCAAGTCCTTCTTTTCACCCATTTTGCCAAAGGAAAGGAAATTGCCTAATAATTATGCACACCTGATATAGGGTGTTGATGTCATTAGACCACACCCCTTCTCATTACAGAGATACACATCACCTAATATGCTTAATTGGTAGTAGGCTTTCGAGCCTATACAGCTTGGAGTAAGACAACATGCATAAAGAGGATGATGTGGTCAAAATACTCATTTGCCTAATAATTCTGCACTGCCTATATATATATATATATATATATATATATATATATATATATATATATATATATATATATATATATATATATATATATATATATATATGTAATGTGATAATATCACAATTAAAATTGTGATAATATTTTAGAATTTGACAGTTTTAATGCATTTTTGATTAAAGAGATGCAGCTTTGGTGAGCAGAATATGCTTTTTTTAACAAATATTTTACAAATCTTGCTAATTCTATACTTTTGACCAGTAAATCAAAAATAATAAAAATAATTATCAAATAAAACTTCTACAAACTACTTTTTTAAGTCCTCATCTATCCTATGTTAACCTTCTCTTTTTGTGGCAACAGTTTTTCTGTCTGTGCCACACGACTGATAAAATGTGAGGGGCAGAATGAGGTTTTACAAATAATCCAACTTCCATGGCAGCAAACCAATTACTGAGGCTAAGATAACCTCTCCGCTGTCAGGAGGAATTAACCATTGTTTCACAAAGGCCAGTCAGCGCTCTTGAGCATCTGCGTCACTCGCTGTCTAATGTAACACTAATGTGCCATGAATCATTTGCAGTTCTCAATGCAACACTCTTAGTTAGTACTTATTGTCAATGAAATGCTAAACGGATAAATGTTGTCCCTCACTGTCAGTGAATATTTCACAAACCTTATGAAGTTTGACTGCTTTATTTGTCTCTAGAGAGTTTCTATGCTGAATCTCTATGCTAACACAGACCTTAATGCCTTCAGCAAATATTTTTGAATCATTAAGCATTATCAACAATTTATAAAGCAGCCCTCTTTGCTCAATTAAAATGTATTGTTTACAAAAAAAGAAACTGCTTCTACAAGCTTCTGTGTTTAATATGCAAGCAATAATTGATGACGGGAAACTGAATTATTGAAAATTTACTGCTTAGTCAAAATGGTAATGCACAACTGTCCAGATATTATGCATCAACTAACAGCACAGTTACCAGAAATACATATTTATACAGTATATATATACATTTTCACGTTTGTAGTTCTGCTAAGGTGACATAAGCGTATACAATATGTTAAATTGATACTAAATAACAAGGTATGTGGCTTTGGTAAGTGCCACATTTTTCTAGAAACGTTTTTACCGGTCCATTTCCAACCCTATGAAATGCCACTAATCTGATACAGTTGGTTTTGACCATATTTGGAAGGGTCATGAATATTAATGAGCTCTGTTCTGATGCTCAATAGCTCATGTCAGTGTCTGAAACACACAATTTTAATAAACTAAGTAGATACCTTGTTAAATGCCAATCTTTTCAACTGTGGTAGTGAAGTTTATTTTACCTAGTGAATGAGCTCTCTTTATGCCACCAGAGTATAGTTGTATTTTAAAGCTTTAATGTATGATGAAAACACAGTCACAGTCCTTTCACTCCAGAAAAATCCCAGTAGGAGCAGAGTGATATGACACAATGCATAAACATGCATTAAACACTTACACTCATCAGCCTATATGTATTGATGGCTCATTACAAACATACAAAGCAAACTATACAATATACATGCTAAATTAACAAAAAAATACATTCAACAGACCTTATTTTATGCATCTTTAGGGTGGCACTGAATACATTTATAATCTGTATATAATTTTATAATTTTATAATTAAAATATAATTTTATAATTTTCTGTTTTTACACACTATGAACCACATTGTGGTCAAACATGGCTGCCTGCATCAAGGAACTGATTACTCTTCTTTAAAGCCTGTCCCAATTTCAAAACCAGAGTCCAGCATAGTACACATAATCAAAGCTTAGTAAAACATAAAAATGAGGGGGAAAGTTTTTATTGTTTTAATCTCACTAGGAAAAATTGTGGCCAATCAAATGGTGCCTAGGGCATATGCATTGATAAATGCATTATTTATCCCATGTGGATTGTCAGAGTTTGTGTTTTGGTCTGATTGGCCTATTTTTAATTGTGATTTTACATTCACACAATTTACATGAGAACGAGGAAACTGTCATGATCACCAGTAATGTTGTGCTTGAGAATCTCTGAAGAACACCCCCTGTCATTAACATGAACTACATATCCCATCGTGCACTGCACTCACACACCAGTTCCAGATTCCACCCTGATTACATACACACAGCTGAAGCTCACCATGTTTAGATTCTTGTTTCTCCAGTGAGCATTACGAAGCATTTTCTTGTGTTGACTTGCTGTATTTCTGACTGCTTATTTTGATTACTGTGTTTGTTGTTTTGTCACCTGCCTCGACCATTCGCCTGTGACTTCAACTTTATTGGATTATCTGCATGCTACCATTTGTCCCTGCTTGAACCTTGCCTGCCTGACTAATCATAAATAAACTGCAGTTGGATACGCACCCGCTGTTGCTCTGTTGCTTGTCATTGTTACAGAAACAATTGTGTTTGAGGCTCACAGTATGTCATTTCAATGTACTGAAATTCAGTTTTTTCAAATATGCCTAGGTATATCCAGATTTTCATTATAAGGCACTTCTAAGTTTCTTGCTAAGACAAATACCTACCAGACTGTAAAAATTCTATTAAAAGCTTATTGACACTAAGAAGTAAATAAAACTGTTTCTTGGATGTATAGTTGGAAAAAAGAAGTATAGTCAAAACAATACCACTATTTTAGATTAAGAAAATGTAAGATATAAATATTTGGTGGAATAACACAAATTTTTACACGAATTAAAACTAAATGAAAATTAGTAATTTAGTTTTTTTTTTTTTTACTTATTGTAAAAACTTTATACAGTATACGTAATATATAAAATATTTGTCAATAAAATATTGACAAATATTTCATCATAATTTTCATGACAAACACGTTTCTATCGACGAAAATGAGACAAACACTAAGTGTGATGATGACGAACTAATAAAAACGAGACGAGAATGTGATTGAGATGCTTTTTTTTAAATTTCCAATCAGAATTAATCTTGGTGTGAGATGTATGACGCAAATACACACATTTGAAAAGTAACTGGTCCACAAAAGACACGACATGCGATTACATCATCTTCCATAGGGGTGCCTGTCTGATTAAACTATAATGAAACGGCAACAGCTGAGAGAAATTTGATGTCAAGACAAAAAGCCCATAAACTGAATGGGAAGGAAATAGCTGATAAAACAACAAATCTAAAGCGACATCACATCAGAATGTCAGGGAATCATTTCGAAATTCACGCAAAGGTAAACTCGATCTTTTTTTTATTTAGTGTGTGCTTTTGATTCATATGATCATGGCATTCATTTTCGCGATGAGTCATTTTATTACTTATGATTTAAATAAACAATCTAATTTTTGGTCTTCAATGAAAAAGCTATATTCCATATTTTAATTAGTTTTCTTAATTTTAAGTTAGATTATTTTGTACAAATGTATAAAATATTGAATTAAATTACACTTAAATTAAACAATATCAATTTTAGTCAACTAAATCTAGAGTAGTGCTGTCAAAATGAACACTGAGATATATATCTGAATATATCAAATATGCAGATTAGTTGATATACTTAAAAATGTTCCTCAATCTAATATTCGAATCACAACCATGCCATTATACAGTATAATAATATAAATGTAGGTATGTGCCACATAAAACGTGACACACAGAAAACCTCCTTTCAGAGGCTTTTCCTCCTCAATCCTAACAAGTAGATTGAGTATCTCAGATGTCCTTAGGATTACACTCTCCTGGATTGAGATATTGAGTTTGTACCTGTTGTCTGTTAAAACCATTTTCCAGCACAGTGCCGAGAGCCCGTATCAGCACTGGATCGACTGCAGCTCTGGCTTGTCACTTTCTCTCTAGCTTCTCGTTCAGCTCCTGATATTTCTCAAGCTTGTCATCCAGTTACCACATGTATCACTGCAGCAGCACGTCTATGACACCTACATGTAAACAGCAGTGTTGGGGAAGATACTGTGAAGATGAAGCTTTACCACACGACAACTGAGTTGTAATTTGAGGCATTTCAGTCAAGCTAAACTGCAAGCAGCCCAGGCTCTGCCTACAGAAAAAAAACACATTGCTTCAGGAACATTTTGCTACACTTTTCAGATGACACGTCCACAAGAGGCTATAAGCTATATCTTTTTTTTTTTTTTTCCATTGCAGATGTCGGTGTATTAAACAGCACAGTGTCAGGAAAAACATGCCTGTGGGTATAATGGTAGCAAAATGATATTGCACTGCTTGTAGCACATTTCACAGCAATTTCAGTGCGAAACGTCCAGTGTCTGCCGCTAAACCCTACCTTAAACCTACTGTAACTGATAGTGTCAACAAAAGCAAACATGAGATAAAAACGCATTTCCTCAAGCAACCAAGCCATTTTACCCAGTGTTGAGCCTTGGGCTGTGCAATATTTATTGTGTACGATAATATCACAATTGTCTGAGCAAGCTGACATTATCAAGTGTCAGTCATTTTGCAAATTACAAACATAAACATGTCTTGAGAGTGCAAAAGCTGCATAACGAAGCCTATTAGAATGTAAGTCATAATAGGAATGCATTTTATAAGATATTACTTACTAGACTGTGACAAATGTGTTTCTGATTTAATATGACAGTCAACAACTAACAATCAGGTAAAACTGAATGAGTGACATATTAGAGATAATTCAATAAAATGTATTTTTGTTACACTGCTGAAAATGCGAATCGATAACTTTTTTTTGTCTCAGAACAACAGTCAGGAATGAATCTGCTTTTGAATGAATCATTTGAGTCAATGTCTCAGAACAACACAGTCCTGAATGAATCTGCTTTTGAATGAATCATTTGAGTCAATGTCTCAGAACAACACAGTACTGAATGAATCTGCTTTTGAATGAATCATTTGAGTCAATGGGCCCTATCATACACCCGGCGCAATGAGGCGCAAGACGTGTTTTCACGACGTGTTGCTATTTTCAGACCAACGCAACCTCCTGTTTTCCGCCATGTTGTTTAAACAGCAAATCCATTTGCGCCACTTTGTGGACTCATGGGTGTTCTGGTCTAGGAAAGAGGTGTGTTAAGGCGCATTGTTGGGGCGTTGCTATTTTGAGGAACAAAAATTTTAAACTTAGAGGAACTTAAACATTGCTTAAAAATGCAGGATGTAGAGCAATACAGAAATATATTTACAAATGAAAAAGAATTAAAGGATTAAAATATTACAAAAATTATTATTTTCTACATAAATATAAAAACCACTGCCTCCATCCCTTCTTCACCTTGTTTTTTTTTTTCTTCAGTTTATTCACGACAACTTGCTTTTTTATAATGTTATTATTAGTAGTAGTATTTTTTATTTGATGCATGTTTATATTTGCTTTATTAAAAACAAGCTTGAATTTGTCCACCTGTCAGGTTTTGGACCATATGGGGGATAGGATGTCTGTTTGGATATAACTCAGTTTTTTGACCACACTTTGTTATTATTGTTTATTTATTCGTTTGCTGGAAATTAGAACTGAATTTAGAAATAGTTTTAAAAACAATTCTTTGCACTTAACAAACAAAATCAAATATGTAGGCTAAGAGATATCTTCAGTGGAGAGCGTTCCAACACCGTTTCCTTATCCATGAAAGAAAGAAAGTGAAAGTAAAGGCCAATTGGTGAAGGCTCATTCTTTATCCTTGCACTGCAGATGGTCTGTTTAACTGTTTTCTCGCTAGAGAAGCGTTCAGTTTTTCTACTTACGAAGTCCCTCATGTAAATGGCAAATGCGCCATGGCGCGACGCAACTGACTCTTAAAGGGAATGGGAGATGAGACTCTGATTGGTTTATTCTCCAAACACACCCATAACTCATTAATAGAATAAGCACAACCATGTTAGACCATGCGGCGCGGTGCAGAGCGTATTTTTCCGTCCTTAAAATAGCAAAAGTTAATTCGGACATGCCCTTAATGCTTTTGCACCCTACGCTTTAGACTTTGCGCCTAGACCGTTAAAATAGAGCCCAATGTATACAATGCAGTCCTGGATGAATCTGCTTTTGAATGAATCGTTTGAATCAATTCAATAAAGTGTATTTTTTTTACATTGCTGAAAATGCAAATCAACAACTTTTTTTTTGTATCAGAACAACACAATCCTAAATTAATCTGCTTTTAAATGAATCATATGAATCAATAAATCAATTCAATAAAGTGTATTTTTTTCATTGCTAAAAACGCAAATAGATAACTTTTTTGTCTCAGAACAACACAGTCCTAAATGAATCTGCTTTTGAATGAATCATTTGAGTCAATAAATCAGAGGTCTATTCATAAAAACAGTCACCAGTGTCTGAATAAATTCTAATCAAATTAACAACTATTTATTTATTTATTTATTTATTTATTTATTTATTTATTTATTTATCTATTTATTTATTTATATATTTATTTATTTATTTTTTACAATAACAAACATATAGTAAATTGTAGTAGTTTACAAATCATGCACTATGGCAAAAATACTGTATTTTGATCTAAAATGACTCTGTCAACAAATCTTTATTCATTTCCCAAAGACAATTTGGTTGCAGCATATAAGCATGCCACACATAATACACAAAAAAACAGTACAATACAAATATAACCTAAATTTAAAAACTTTACAGCTGAGGGCATAAATGAAAGGGGATAAATTAAATGGCTCTTCATTAACATTAATAATTTAACCCATAATCATAATATCCTTAAAAAAACGTTTTGTTTACTGCCTGCCAGTTCATTTCACCTGAAAACTGCATCGAATAGTATGTATGTGCACTCTAGGTATGTTTTTTGCAGAAATATCTTTGCCAACAAGCCTTAGTTTCTATGAAGATATTGCAGAAAAACACACTATATCTGAAAACTAATCTAGAAATGAACTCAAACTGCGCAATTGCTGAAAACCTGCTCCCCTGTCCTTGAATTACACACACCAACGGCCTCGTTTAGCTAAAACTAAATGGTGCTATTGTGCAGAGTGATCAAAGATTCAGATGAGAAAAGAACTTGCCAGCTGATGTGAAAAGGAGAAGGTTCACGCTCCTATTGTACAGAAGTAAACTACTGTGAACACAAAAAAAAGGAGAAAAAGAAGAAGAAGGAAAGCATGGCAGCTCACATCCTGATGTTTATCTTTGTAATCCCATCTGAGCCTCTGAAACCATCACAGACTTTCATCAAAAGGGAAAAATATGACCTGAATTAACCCAATTTCTTTAAGTGACAATGTCTTATTTTCATTATTTGTTATAATCATCATCATCAAATGAGAGAAAAGCATTGCCAACGATGGGTAATATGGCCAAAAAATGATGAATCCTCAAAATGTCAGTCAATAAAGCTAATTATGAGAATAAATGATAAATCTTTATTTATCTGGTATACATATTCTTGAGTGAAAACTGCACAAAGCAGTCAGTTAATTACGCTTTTAAATTAAATGTCACAAAGAACATGACAAAACATCTGTCAATTAAAAAGTGAATAAAAATACTATAAATACTATAATAAAAGTAAGTTTCATGACAGATGTATTCATTAAGTGATATAATTGATAGTACAATAGTAATAGTTAGTGCAATGCTAAATCCCATAGACATTTATTAACACTGAAGTGCTTTGCTGAGGTGACAGAATGTTGCAACAATGTTGAAGCGTTAATTGAGCGACTGCATGAGACGTGATACATTTCAGTGAGTTGTTCTGATTCTTTCAACAATTTCTGATGTTCATTCATATTTATTTGATGCTATAATAGTAAAGAGTAAGACAGGTTAATGTATTACTACAGGTACTGAAGTATCACTCTTTACTCTCCATTTGCACCAGACACTTAATTATAAACTCTTTATGTCTCTAAAAACAGAGTTATACACTGTGAGTGGATTGAACAAACCACCTGTAGAAACACTTTTCTCTTTATATGCACAAGACACTTTGGCCCAATCCCAATTCTATCTTTGTACTCCTACCTCTCCCCCTTGCCCCTTGAAACAGAGTGTGAAGGGAAAGGGCCTCAATTTACCCCTAAGAAATGTGACACCAATCACGTCATCATATGTCATCACAATCTCTTGCTTCATATAAGATCGATGATAGCGACTGCTGTAGTTATTCCAGTTGTGTTCTTTTTTGGTATTTATCTTCAGGAAATCACAGAACACAACGATATCATGTTATCATAACGATATAATGTGGCAATAAGCTCATAACTGTACTGTGCATTTACACTGTGGCCACACTGCAAGACAACTCCAGATTTTCACAACATGTTACTGTAATTGTTCACAGTAAATTACATTAGCATCACTTCACATATTCACAGTGATGTGTTGTATTCAGAGTTTTATTGTGAAATTAATCAAATTAGCATGATTACAGCAAATTACTGTAAAAAGGGCTATATCTTTTGCATGTCAGTTATAGGAATTCAAACTCTTTTTATTTTATTCAACATAGACATAATTACAAATTAACTTTTATGCTAGTATTGACACTTTTTGTTTGATATTTAGAAAGAACAGAATGTTATTGCAGCCCCAAAATCAATTTGGTTACATCTAAATAATGAAAGAAAATCATCCTGTTTTGAAACGACATAAATGTCATAGTAAATTTTCATTTTTGGGTGCACTGCACCTTTATTTAATTGTATAAGGTTAACATGGAAGTATGAAAAAAAATGTAATGATTATAAATGTGTGCTTAGCCAAAAATGTAATAAACTGAAACAAAAATATTAATGATTCAAAAAATCAAACACTGTTAAACAAAATGATTTCAAAGTCAGGGTAAATGTCAGAATGACTAGCCGAGGAAAGCCTGCTTCACAGTAAAATATAGTTCATTCTACAAGATAATACTTTGAAATCACAGCAATGGATTTTACTATCTACTGTGAAGCTACACTATATGGCTGTAATTTCACAGTAATTTAATGTAACATAATCACAGTTAATTACTGTGAACTACCTCACAGTAATTTATTGTGAGTTTACATACAATATTTTACTGTGAAAGTAATGCAAATATTAGCCAGTAATTTACTTAATGTAAACACAAGAAAACAACATTAACATTATACCAGACACTGTAAAAAGCCAATTCCCGGAATTCGAAAGTATGTTGTGGGACTGCTGTATAGGAGTTAATATTAGTGATTATAGATAGCGAAAATTAGCATTTTCTTTTTTGTGGTTTATTTTTTTTTAAAGCATGACGGTAAATTATATTGATCATGCTATGTACTTGTCATAGTTTTTAAGACACAAATGTTAGTGTTATCAACATTTCAGTTAAATGGTAATGCTAGAAATCACTTTTCAAATCAAAAAAACTAGTGGGGGCGGAGGGCATATGTCTAATCAATATAATTATTCTAATCATTTTATCTCTAAGCCTTAGTTCACAACCAATATGCATTGTGCTGAGGGTCATGTATATTAAGGGAAAAAATGTATTCAAATGCTTTTGTTGACATTAAAGTATTTTTTTTATTATTATCCATAAAATGTGAAAAAAAAAACATAAAATGTAATTTTCCCATGGTAATGATTTTGCATATTACTGAGCCAATAAATGTAATGACAATTTTAATTAAGCTCACTGTTTGGTTTAAAGGCATTTATGTATCATAAACAATTTTATCACTGCTCTGAATCTCGTAAAATGTACAAATCTGGGTTATGAAGCGAACTCATCTGAGAAGCGCTGATCTACAGCAGCTTTCCTGAGTTTATTATCCGAATGCTTCTCTTGCATTAACCCGTCGCTGTGAAAAGAGCTGGAATATTGTTCAGAGACCTTCACAGAGACATGCTACATCATGTTAACATCTGTTTAAATGGATGAAACAGGCTCTCACCTCATATACGAGCTTTAATAGCTATCGCAAGCGCAAGGTTTCAGCTCGCCTCATAATGCTTTGAGGTGACATTAATAACATGTCGTTCCTAACAAATGCCTGTGCAACAGGCAAACCTGAGTGAGGGAAGAAAAAAAATCCCATCATGCTATTCTGAAAACCTATACGGTGATTCAGTCTGACACTTTTGATACTGTGCCGTTCCTCAATCAAGCACAAAGGGGGCTTCATTACAGGGACACCTCTTCCTCACTGGACCGCCGATCAATAGATGGCTGATTCGGCTGAATTAATATGATTGCTCGGGGTTCATTGTCCTGATTCAACTGTGACAAATGATAAATTAAAGTCCTATTGTACAACAGTAATTAAGATAGCATGTCTCAATAGGATAAAGAAAGCGCAGAGCTTTTGAGCAAAGTTAAACCTTTTAAAACCTTTGTTTTTATGCACCATCGAGGCTTCTTGGTAGAAATTGGGTAATTAATTTCGAGAGCTCAGGATTTTAAAACAACACTTAATCTTTATGCTATCCAAAATGTAACTTTCATCAAATCATTTTTAAAAAGTATCTAAAAAAAATCTATATATAATTATATAAGTAGAACTTCCGCAATACAAAATACACAATATTATTGGTAGATGTTATATATTGTTATATATTGTCATATGTTTTAATATTAATACATACACAAATACACTTCATTGAACATGAACACATGGACATCACCTTTATTTTGTATAACTGCAGGTTAACTATGTTTATATATATAATAAGTTTAACTGTTAAAAAGCTATTAGTTACTAGTTAATTAGTTATAGTTATGGTAACTAATAAGCTTAAATTTTCCGAATTTGATTGTAATGCAATAATGTGCTCCTATTGAAAAGCTGCTTTGAAACAATAGTTATTGTGAAAAGTGCTATACAATTAAACTTCAATTGAGTATTACATTTTATTATATTATAAAATCACTAATTGGAAATAAAAATAAAAATGAAATAAAATGAAATAAAAATATAATAATAAACAGTAAAAATAAAGTTGTACATAAATTACATAGTTGTAGTTTTCCAAGAATATATTACTTCAGTCATTGTACTTCAAAATGTCAGGTATAAACATGTACTGCCCTGTTCTAAACGTACTAGCAATTTCAAAGTAAAAGCTGTTTTTTTTTTTTTTTTTGTGAGATGCAACAACTTCTGTCATTGATCACTTAAACAAATAGCCCTGCCCTCATATTCTCACCATTGGTTGAGCCATTGTTCACGTGTCACAATAATTTAAAAAAATCTATGTTTTGAAAACAACCACAGAGTTGGCCACAGGGTTGGAATTTATCATTGGAATCAATGTACAATTTACAAAAAAATTTATTCACTTGTTTAATTCTCATAAATTGACCACTGTTTACATTGTAAAAATTGATCTGTAAAATTTACAGTAAAAAAAAAGACAGCTATGATTGCACCGTTAAAAATATGGTACAAACTGTGCCCAGAAAAATTTCTAATTTTTACAGTAAACAAATTCACTTAGTATTACAAATTAAGTAATGTTAATTAGTGTTAATACACAAGCAGAGAAAAATAATGATATGTAGAAGGAGCTCAGTGTCATTCACACAACTGCTAAACTTCCATTACTTAAATAAAAATTAAGTAATGGAATAAACATTATTTATCAACATTAAACTTAACATAAAAACACTAATGTGCATAACTGATAGAGAAATAAAAACTAAAACGAACCATAATAATGCAAATAAAAAGCATAAAAAATATATAAAATATAATATATATATATATATATATATATATATATATATATATATATATATATATATATATATATATATATATATATATATATATATATATATATATATATCATGTTTTTTTTAAGAAAACTATTGTTCATCAAGGCGGCATGTAAAACATTGTTAAATTGTTAAATATTTATTAAAGTTTAAATAACTGCTTTTTTAATGTACAGTTGTACTCAGAATTATTAGCCCCCTTTTGAATTTTTTTTCTTTTTTAAATATTTCCCAAATGATGTTTAACAGAGCAAGGACTAGGGATGGGCGATATGGCCTAAAATCCATATTGCGATATACATTGCAGCCTCTTGCGATAACGATATATATTGCGATATATAAATTATAATAGAACCATTTCAGAACAGGTTACATAGACCCTTAGGAAAGCCAAACTGCTATTTTTTTTAATTTTTTTTTTATTTATTTCTCATTTTGAGAACATTTATTGTGCAAAAGTAAAACTGTAATTAAACAACACAATGTTTCAGATAAATAAACTAAATGTAGTGCCTTTCAGAAAGAAAGACTTTTCTTTTAAGTCCTTGGTTCCTAAATGCCAAGTTGCAGAGAACAAAAAAATTGGTGTTTAGTTAAGGAACTTACACTGTACTGAAATTACTTCCAGTATTAAATTAGTCAAATAAAATTGTGTATTGCAGATACTTTAAATAAAAACATATTTCTAACCTGCAGCCTAAGGTAACACATTTGATTTTAAACATTTTGTTCTCCTAATGAAATTAAAACTGGTATCTTGATCTGCTCTTTCTCTCTCTCCCTCACTCCCTCTCTCTCTCTCTCTCTGTCTCTCTCTCTCTCTCACTC
This sequence comes from Danio kyathit, assembly GCA_903798195.1. Lineage (NCBI taxonomy): Eukaryota > Metazoa > Chordata > Actinopteri > Cypriniformes > Danionidae > Danio > Danio kyathit. The sequence continues at coordinate 22,877,011 of LR812533.1, read as the reverse complement.
TCTGTCTGCTGTAGTGTTGTGCTGCTGAGAGATTGAGACGCACCAGACAAAGTTTGCTTATAAAGTAATGCAAAAATGAATACAATTAATATCGAAAGCGAAAGCAGATTCTCGGACATGTCCGGGGAAAAGAGAATGCATTGTCACCCCAAATAATGAGCTGGATCAGTCTATTTAGTCTTCGCGCTCTTCTGTATCCAGCGCGTCTCTGTGGGTCTGCATGCAGAGCATGTGAGTCTGCGGCAGAGTGTTCTCAGTTTCTCGCGAACAAAGAACCGGGCCGCCCCAATAATATATCGTCCGCCCAGGTAAAATCTGTGTGGGAAGCGCTGTGTGGGAATCTGTGTGACAAGCCACGATATGTCATGCATGAGGCTCGCAAGTTGTGCGACACGCCTACATTCGGTGCCATGCGTTGCTTAGTGCTGTTGTTGAGCGGGTAGATTGCGTCATCAAACATGCATTATCGCGATAGTGCAATAGAATTATAATCTCTATCGTAGGCCAATTTTGTATCGTTTATATCGCATATCGTTTATATCGCCCATTACTAGCAAGGACATTTTCACAGTATGTCTGATAAGGTTTTTTCTTCTGGAGAAAGTCTTATTTGCTTTATTTCGGCTAGAATAAAAGCAGTTTGTAATTTTTTAAACACCATTTTAAGGAGAAAATTATTAGCCTCTTTGAGCTATTTTTTTTTTTTTGATAGTCTACAGAACAAACCCTCGTTATAAAATAACTTGCCTAATTACCCTAACCTGCCTAGTTAACCCAACTAACCAAGTTAAGCCTTTAAATGTCACTTTAAGCTGTATAGAAGTGTCTTGAAAAATATCTAGTCAAATATTATTTACTGTCTTCATGACAAACATAAAATAAATCAGTTATTAGAAATGAGCTATTAAACGTATTATGTTTAGAAATGTGTTGAAAAAATCTTCTCTCCCTTAAACAGAAGTTGGGGAAAAAAAATAAACAGGGGTGCTAATAATTCAGGGGGGCTAATAATTCTGACTTCAACTGTGTGTAGTTTCAAATAAAACTATTTATCCATGTCATTATTGCTTTTATTACAATTGCCATTAATAATAATAATAATAATAATCCATTCATTAATTTTCTTTTCGACTTAGTTCCTTTATTAATCTGGGGTCGTCACAGCGGAATGAACCGCCAACTTATCCAGCACGTTTTACACAGCGGATGCCCTTCCAGCTGCAACCCATCACTGGGAAACACTCTTACACTCTCATTCACACACATACACTACGGACAATTTTAGCTTACCCAATTCACCTGAACCACATGTCTTTGGACTGTGGGGGAAACCGGAGCACCCGGAGAAAACACACGCGAGCGCAGGGAGAACATGCAAACTCCACACAGAAATGCCAACTGACCCAGCCAAGGCTTGAACCAGCAACCTTCTTGCTGTGACGTGACAGCACTACCTACTGCGCCACCGCGTCGCCTAATAAAAAAAAAAAATAATAATAAAAATAATAATAATTATAATAATAAAAAAATATATATATAATAATAATAATAAATATTAGAGTGATTTCTGAAAGAACGTGTGACTAAAGACTGGAGTAATGAAGCTGAAAATTCATCTTTAAAATCACTGCAATAAATTATTAAAGTAAATGATAAACTACTTTTGATCAGTTATTTTATATTGCAATAACATTTCACAATTTTACAATGTGTAAAAAAATAAATAGGTATAAATATAAATTTAAGTATTAGTAGGCTGTCTGCTTAATATCTGTTGATACTGCTGCTAAACAGACATTTAACTGACTATAAGAAACTTTGCAAGTACATGTCAACTTACACTAACCCTAACTCCAACCTAACAGTCTACTTATAATCTAATGAGAATTAGTTTGCATGTGGATGCAATGTAACTTAAATTCAACAAACGGACCATCAAAATAAAGTGTGACCTAGCATTTTTACAGTTGACATCATGGCCAATTTTACAGTGCAGTCATATCCCACAAACCAAAACTTTTACAAAATCATAGTACAACGATGCAGTTTCTGAACTTGCAGCTTGCAAAACACAAACATCTCAATGATTTATAAAAGATGAATCCTAGTCCGAGCATCTGAGATTAGGCATGGATATAAACATAACAATCATTAATTTAGTTGTAGTTTGTTTGTTCTCTTTGGGCATCTGATAGACTGTTTGGTCCCAGAAATGTTGACGTGTGACGTCAGACCTAACAAGCCGATAAAACACTAGCGGATGTTAGCATGACTGTGCAGACAGATGTTGGCATCCCAGAAGCTCGTTTTTGCTGGAGGTGATGAGCTCAGCCACAGCGAGCATCCAGCGTCCTGACATTCTTAAGTATTTAGCGGCTCAATTGAATAGCACCTCCCCTCTGAGCCACCATCTGTACTCTCTATTGATTGGTCACTCTCTCTTACGCAGACAGCGGGACTCCAACTCGACGTCTCAACTGATCGATGGTGATGCGATCAGAAGTCGAGACCACATTCACCGTGTCACTGTGGTGTCTAACTAGCTCACACCTCGCCTGTTTAAGGCAACACACTGCAGGTGAATAGAGTAAAGGAAATTTCTAATAGTTATCACCGTAGTTCTCCTGTTGATTGACTTTTCTCCAGTACATACTTTTTGTATTACAGGTTTTCTAAAATGTCACCACAAAACCAAGTGTCAATTTTTGAAATTGAGATGTATGCATCACCCAAAAGCTTAATAAATAGGCTCTCCGTTGATGTATGGTGTTGTAGGATAGGAAAATGTGTACTAGAGAAAAGTCAATCAAACCTCAAACTGAGTGTGCCTCACACAGATGAGTGGGCTTGACAAACCACCTGTAGAAAACACACTCTTTCATCTCTCTGACACTTTAACCAACAATTGCACCAGTTTTGCACATTTGCACCAGACATTTACTTACAAAAAAAGAAAGAAAAAACACTGCATTCATGAAGTGTGCTTCACACAGGTGAGTTGGTTTGACAAACCATATGTAGAAACACTCTTTTCTCTATATATAAAAAATATAAAAACTCTCCCCCTCTTACTCTAGCAACTAAACCCTCATTCACGCTAAGAGCGATTGCAGCGGCAAAGCAACGAGCGACAATTCATTTCAACGGAGCAACTTTCGGCGACTTCCATCAACGCGGGCGACTGTTGGCGACCAGGTGGGCGTGTCGAGTGACGTGACAAACCTTCAACTTTATGCAAATGAAGAGCGACTATCTTGAGTGACAGCCAATAGGAGCACCAGTAGAGCTCACGTGATCTTCTCTCAGCTCACTCAGAAGCCAGTTGCATTCTCCGTGCTGTGAACCTACCTGTTTGCAACAGGTCACCACCCAGAGCGACAGGCAGCTACAAAGTCGCTGCTAGTGTGAATGAAACATAATTCTCTGAGCACTAACAGTTAAATTTTATAATTAACACATCTTACATGTGCAATGCTTCTCTTTGTTGAATTGCTGAATGCCTCCTCAATTGTAAGTCGATTTACTAAAACAAAAGCATCTGCCAAATGATTAATGTAAATGTAATGTAAGTTAAAATATTTGGCTGAGATACAATGATTTGAAGGTCTAGAATCTAATGGCCCGTTTTTACTGAGTGGTACAGTGCAGTACGGTACAGGTCACGTTTATCAGGCTTGCGTTTCCACTGCTAAAGGGGTACCAATGATACTCTTTTGGTGGGCGTGGTGTACGACAGAAAGTTTCAGTCAACGTCATTTTCACTTGAGAAAATGTCTACAGTAAAGCTGTACGGGTCGTTCACATGTCCTATGAGAAGCACTTTTCACAAAACAGATGCTTTATACACATAAATACTTGTGTATAAATGTTCATTACTAACCTTTCTATGAACATGATTTGATTATAACTGCAGATCAATGACAGTGCGAAATAGCCTACTGTAACGTCTACAATTATATAAAATAAATAAATAAATGCAACATATATGAACACATACAGACCCTGACGATATGTTACTAATTACAGAAAATCTACACACAGCATACATTTAGTCCTTATTTAGGTTTAAAAACAACACGAAATACAGCCCACAGTCAGTGCAAACCTCTCATCTTTGTCTTTAATCTTCAGCAGCACATGTAACCTCTTGTTAGAAAGTAATTCCATCATTCCGAGATCGTAATAGTCCAAAAGGTGATAATAATAGTTAAACAAAGCATTTAATAATTTGTATAAAATAATAGTAAAATAATTTAGTAAAATAATTTGTTTTTTCCTGCTTCTCCTTTGTTTTTTTGCGTGTCACTCTCGCGTTTGTCAGTTTCTGACAGGATGAGGTTTCAAAAGCACGTCAATAATCAAGCGCACGTTAATATCATCAGCTCAAGAATTAGTTATTTTAAATATAGACGCGTACACGAGCGCCTCCAGGAAAGCGAAAGCGCTCGCCCTTTAGACTGGCTTGTAAAAAACTACGGGGCACAGGGTAGAATCTGCTCTTCTTCTTGGCTTTGTGGCTGTTCACCAAGATGACCACAAAGTTTGTTTGAGCTCAGGTCGACCATAGTTCGTTATTATATGTATATATTATTACGGTGTGATGTCTCGGCTGTGTATTTAAAACATGGCGCCGCATTTGTTTTCATTCTGGCTTGTTGCGTGAGCGAATGACGTATCTCTGTAAACCAATAGCGTTCAGCTGCGCATCTAGCTCCGCCTTTTGGTACCCTTGGTACCCTTTGCAAAGGGCTACCAAAAAGTGGTACGGTACGGTACGGTTCGGTGCGGTACACCTATTGACAGTGGAAACCATAAAAGCGTACCGTACCAAACAGTACCATACCACTCAGTGGAAACGGGTCATAAGGGTTAAAAAAAATCTAAATATTGAGTAAATTGTCATTAAAGTTGTCCAATTTAAACTCTTGGCAATGCATATTACTAATCAAAATTAGTGTTTTACAGTAGGCTTTTTTCTAATACTTATCATGGTGTATTTATCATGTAAGCTTTTCCACTTCTGTTCAACACCCTTCACTACAGCACACAAACTCCAAGTCAAAAGTTTGCAGGAAAAGTTAGAAGCCATGAAAGACACTTAGGTGATATTAAACTCACCATCAAATCCTATTTTGATCTGTGTGCTTGGTTTAATTTATTTATTGGCGTGCACCGTCACATTGAAAAGAAAAAAAGAAAAAACACTATGTATTTATGAAGTGTACTCACACAGGTGAGTAGGCTTGAAGAAACATTGAATTGCTGAATGCTGAACTCCTCAATTGTAAGACACTTTGAACAAAAGCATCTGCTAAATGACTAAATGTAAATGAAAATATTTGATATGAAAGTCTAGAATACAAGTCTATAAACTGTCGTGCTTGGCTTGACTATGTTCTGCTTAAGTGCTGCGAAGTCAATTTATTAATTGGCGGTCACATTCCCGCCCTTTGTTTAGTCACATAGCATTAGACATTAGGGATAAAACGAAAAAAATATATAAAATACTATGTATTTAAAGAGTTCACACTTAGCCATTGCTTGATACTAATAGCAGGTTTGGCATGCTGTCCCGAGAGAGAACCCTGAGCTCAGAGATACTTGAGCCCAGGGCTACCACCTGGTCATATAGCATGGTAGGGGGACCGAGATCAGGTAGGTCTCGAGAGCTCCCCCTGGTAAAGGAGGAAAGGGGGTGGTGGGGAGGATGGGGGATTCTACAAAAACAAAGATAAGGGAGGTAAGCTAAACTGGGCTATTTATTAGAGGCTTGGTTTCATCTGATTGGTCTATCAATGATTGTTGATGTGGGACCAGCTGCGATCAATTCACTTATAAATTATGCTTCACACAGGTGAGTGGGCTTGACAAACCACCCGGAAAAACATTAAATTGCTGAATGCCTCCTCAATTGTTAGTCGCTTTGAACAAAAGCATCCGCTAAAAGACTAAATTTAATAAATGAAAATATTTGGCTGAGATACAATGATATGAATGTCTAGAATCTGAGTCAATAAACAGTCATGTGTAGCTTGACTGTTTTGTGCTTAAGCGCTACCAAGTTTTGTTTGTTTTATTTATTTATTGGCGGTCACATTGCCGCCCTTTCTTTAGTCACGTGGCATTAAACATCAGTGATAAAAAGAAAAAAACACTGGGTTCCACACAATTCTTTCATGTTGTCCCAACGCAAATCGAATAGGTTAACTTGATAATTTTTACAAATGTAAGTGGATTGAACACAAAACAATTAAGTTGTCCCTAAAAAAAACTTTAGAATTGTATTGTTTCAGCTCATTTTAAATAAGTAGTTTGAACAAACAGCAAAAGTAATTTTTTGAGTGTATGAATTAATATAGTCTGCTTCACACAGGTCAGTAGGTTTGACAAACCACCTGAAGAAACATTGAATTGCTGAATGCCTCCTCAATTGTAAGTCACTTTGAACAAAAGCATCCCCTAAATGACTTAATGTAATGTAAAGGTAAATGTTTGGACGATACACTTATTTGAAAGTCTAGAATCTAAGTCTAAAAACAGTCATGCTTGGCTTGACTGTTTTGTGCTTGAGTGCTATTTATTTATTAATTGGCAGTCACATTGCCGCCATATGTTTAGTCACGTGGCATTAAACATCAGGGATAAGCATGAGCAAAAATACTCTTCGGTATGAACGTGCCTTTATTATCAAAGGTTTTTACAGAGGGGATTTTTGGCCAAAAAAAAAAAAAACTATATATATATATATATATATATATATATATATATATATATATATATATATATATATATATATATATTATAAAAATAGTATAAAATCACGCATATTACAGAACACATTGTTCTGTAAAAACCTTCAGAATACAGAAATGAATAAAACTGTGTGCTTGAATGGGAGATTTATGGCTCAGTGCAAGAGAAAAAAAAACTAATTTTCACAAAACGGTTTGCAAAAATATGTATTGTTATTGAAATCTACAGACACAAATTGCTCAAGTGCAACAAAAGACACACTTAAAAGTGCATCTTAGATGTTTTGATTACATTAGGCTGAAAAATGCACTTTATAAAAAGCCAGAATGTCCAACATCTCAAAATTGACAGCTGCATGAAAGAAAATGTTTTGTTTTTTTTTCCCCGTCTTTTGCCTGCAGTGTCTCACCTTAAATATTAAAAAACACTGGGACTGCGATCAATTGTTGGTTATCAGCAGAAGAAAAGCATTCATGCGCCCAAAACAAAAGCAGGCACTGGTAAGCGCAGGCTCTCTGGAGAAGACGCTGGGACCTTCCAGGTTCCCTCAGCACAGCTCTGTGTGTAAGTGGGTCACCTCTCGTTGAGCTTTGGGGGCATGTCACCGTTCATATGTTTCTGAACATTTTTCACGACAACTCTCAAAGCATGGGGAGATGAAGTAGGTCATAACAACACACGTATAAATATATGTTTCACAGGTCTGTGGCAAACACTCAAGCTGTAAACAGATTCTAAACTTATCCATCAGCGCATCATAAGAGGCAACTGTAAGCTGTTGTTGTTGGGATGGAACGCACATGATCTGTGCTCAGTTATTCTTTGAGGTCAATATAAATAGCATAATGTTTTGCTTTCATAATGTGACATATTTCACACATTAAATATTCACCGAGATTTTTTGCATTGTGCACTGAAAATAAACAGATCTATGATAAGTGATTGGAAAACTTCCTGCTGAACACAGATAATGAGTTCTTTATTTATTTAGATTTTTAAATATGTAATAGGGCTGTAACAACATGCTAATGTCACTTTTTTTTTAAATACACACTACCAATCTCTTAATACAATACTATTACTTTGATTCTGCTAATGTACAGTATAATGTGAAGTTTTATTAAACCAATTTAATATTGCAACACATATGTTATGCATAATGTTTTATATTAAATAATAAATACGTCTACTTTTACAGAACACATGATTATAAATATTATTTAGTATTCATTTTATTCATACGGTTTTTTATGTATTTTTATATGTAATTTTAAAAATTCATTACAGTATATCACAATTATTTTATATTAATAACAATAATAGTATTTATATACAACTGTTGTACATGCATATAGGACAGAAATAATACAAAGTTTCATTTAACTAATAGTAATAATAATAATAATAATGTATTACTTTACAACATCATTTTGTTTTTGTTTCTTTTTTATTTTCATGCATGCATCAATAGCATATTTGTAAGAGAAACAAATAGTAATAACATGCTAATAGTACTTATAAAAGTACTTTTAACTTCCTTAAATCATTAAAACAAACAATATTAAAGTTTTCAGTACTTGAGAACGACGCACTAAGATAGTAGAGGACACGGTTACTCACGCCTTTTGGCTCTGTCCCTTACTGAATAGATTCTGGACAAACATATTTGACTGGTACTCCGAGGCTTATAGCAGACCTTTTCTACCAGATACCCGAACCTGCCATCTTTGACTTCTCACAAAATACATCTTCTCTCCCTCAAACAATGCAAGAGTCTTTAATGCAAGGCATGGTCGTGACTAAAAACTAGTGGAAAAAAACAGTTGGACCTTTACCCCCTTCATTCCAGAACTGGAGTTCCTGACATGATATCTGTTATTCAGATGCAGAGACTCAGATTTTTAAGGACTAGCTCTATAATAAGGCTGGGCAATATGGCCTAAAATCAAAACCTCGATTAATTGAACATTTTAACTCGATTACGATTAATGTAAAAAATAAAAAAAATATTTTATTTATTTATTTTTTGCCCTCATATAATCAACTAAGAAGTTTAGTACAGTAAATATGCTCACATATTACAAATGAGAAATTTTTGAATGAAGGGTGCATTACTTGATTTTAAAAAACACATGACTCCAGTAAGTAATTTTTAAAAATTGACCAAAAAAAATAGATCGATTATTAGTTTCGGAATGTCGATTTTGATTACTTTTCAATTAATTGCCCAGCCCTACTCCATAACGATTTTTTTTGGCTACTTGAGGTAATTTCTGCCTACTTGGGGTCAATTTCTTGATTTATTTGACAAATCTATATCTCAAGAGCAATCCAGTGACCCCTCTGAGGTTTAAGATATATACCCTCTCTAGTTCTGATTGTATGTTTTGTGAATATGATGCATTTTTTTGTTGTCTCGTTTCAGTTTTGTTTTCTTTTATATTGTCCTTTGCATGTCTACAGTACGAGCCAATGTTTGTTCTTATTCCGTGCATATATATTTACTCGACGAGTGTCTTTGTCAGGTATATATATATACTACCTGACTACCTGACAAAAGTCTTGCCGCCTATCCACGATTTAGGAACAACAAACAATAACTTCACTTCTAGTTGATCATTTGGTATCAGAAGTGGCTTATATGAAAGGCAAAGGCCTCTAGATTACGCATATTTAAGCAACATAAAATATGGTCATGCCTTGATTTTTAATTAATTAATTAGGACAGTAAGGTCTGACTTTGCTTAGACAAAAGTTTTGTCACTTAACAGAAATAATGTAGAGTATAGAATATAAAGTCTTGGTAATTACTATTGTGTATGACTCCCATCAACTTGGAGGACTGCATCCATACATCTCTGCAATGACTCAAATAACTTATTAATAAAGTCATCTGGAATGGCAAAGAAAACGTTCTTGCAGGACTCCCAGAGTTCATCAAGATTCTTTGAATTCATCTTCAATTCCTCCTCCTTCATCTTACCCCAGACATGCTCAATAATGTTTATTTCTGGTGACTGGGCTGGCCAATCCTGGAGCACCTTGACCTTCTTTGCTTTCATGAACTTTGATGTGGAGGCTGAATATGAGAAGGAGCGCTATCCTGCTGAAGAATTTACCCTCTCCTGTGGTTTGTAATGTAACGGAAAGTACAAATGTGTTGATACCTCAGGCTGTTGATGTTGCCATTCACTCTGCAGATCTCTCGCACGCCCCCATACTGAATGTAACCCCAAACCATGATTTTTCCTTCACCAAACTTGACCTATTTCTGAGAATCTTGGGTTCCAATACCCTGTAGGTCTTCTGCCGTATTGGTGATGATTGGGAATGCAGTTCAACAAAGGTTTCATCAGAAAAATCAACCTTCTGCAATGCTCTACAAATGCTGGTTTGTTTTTACCCAACATTAGGTCAAATATGGACAAACCCAACCATTAGATTAAAAAGTCTAATTTAAGTATTTAAAGTCCGTGTGAAATCTAAAATGAGTGCTTTTTATTAGGTGAACAATTAATCTGTGCAAGTTAATTAAGTTTGATTTCAATATCAACATATTGAAATAAATGTCTCATTAACTTGCGGTTCACACGTGAACTTTAAGTAATCAAAAAAATTAACCCAGTAGTTCGGTTTGTCCATATTTGACCCAACGTTGAGTTAAAACAAGCCAGCAACCATTAGAGTTGTTTCATTATAGCCTAATAAAGACATTTCTTAACAAAACACTGTTTGAAAAAAAATCTCTCTCAACAAGCACAGTTTAAAACCGGTCAGTCGTGTCAGCAATGCAACAAAGCCTCCTGCAGCTCTTCAGCGGCTGCTAAACCAAGCAAGCGATGCACTTTGTGCCCTGAAAAACAACATAATTTGATTTTTTTTTTCTTCATGGTCAGTGCCAAAACAATTCTGCCAACTAGGACAGACAATGAGCTCGGTCCATGAAAGACGGGGCAGAATGAGAACAATGACAATATTTATCACAGAAGACAGGAACCCCCTCCCCTCGTCATATTCCACTCTCATTACTCCAGCAGTGTCATGAATGAAGCATTCGCTCTCCACTGGGGCTTCCTTCAATCTGTTACCTCTAATTGACTGTGTGCTGCTGCATAGAGCTCAACTGCTATCTGTCCTACACAAGCGATAGTCTATCGGCTTCAAGCATCATTTTGCTCGCAGTCTAGTACTGACAAGAGGATACTTCAGCTCTGATGTTTAGTAATACGGTGGTATAAACAGAAAACTAAGACAGGAGCGAGGTCTTTGCGGCGCTTCACTTCATCCCCTGTACTTGTGTGTTGACTCACCAGAGAGGCTTCTGTTGTGAAGTTACATAAGTGCATGAGCAATATGTAACAACCCCAATGGAGTCGACGAACAGATTGTGGACTGGCATTCAAATATGGTTGGCATATTTTGCTGAAACACACAAACGCAAAATGAAGCAGAATTGTTGAGCTTTCAAAATTACATAACTTTAAAGCCGGCTTTGAACTTTGTGTTAAAAAGGATGCTTTGATGCGGGTATTCCGATTCAAGTTTCTTAATGACATTGCATAAAACCTCATAATCGTGCACTTTCTTACACCGTCGTCTTCCGTCGTCTAAGTTATTTCACATTTCCGTCTCGGCGACTTTCGCATCTGGAAGCAGCATAATGTAGCGCTGTGCATTATTTAGCAATCAGCACAAGGCCTATTAAGCAGGGATAATGTAAATCTAATGAGCTATAAATTCTTTGCTTTAAATAGAAAAGAAAATTATTCCAAACAAACGATCTTAGAAAGTTAATGCGCCAAGGGTAAAACGCTTTCATTTACTGCCGTTCAACAGTTTGTTGGGATTCGGGCCATTTCTGAGGAAACAAATGAGCAACAATGCTTTCCTCAAATCGTTTAAAAGAGATAGCTCATATTAAAACTATTTACTCGCCCTCAGGTTATGTAAGATGTTGTTGACTTTTTTCCTCAGCCTATGATTTTTTTTTTTTGGCTAAAATTGTAGTCTTTGGTAATTCCCAAAATGCAACTCAATGGTTACCGTCAATCTGAGAGTCAAAAAATCATATACAGGCTAGGGCTGCACAATATATCGTTTCAGCATCGATATCGCAATGTGATCATTCGCAATACTCACATCGCAGGATATGCAATGTTGAGTTTGTATTATTATTTATCATTTGCATGTGTTTTTGATGACTGTGATTGTATAATGATTTTAAAAACATTCAGGTATAAGAAATTGTACCGTTTGTGACCTTAACTATGATTATGTTTATTGAATTATTTTAATTTTTTTTCATTCAGTTACTGTGCTTGAATACCGTTAGACTCGGGAAATAATATAACACTTTATTTCAATTGTATTTTTCTTGACTGTATTTATAGATTGTTATGCATAAAAAATAACACATGCAAATAAAGAAATGCATTGCAAATAGCACAGGCCACAACGATAATGTGTCCGGCAACACCAAAAGGTTTATAGTAGGGTTGAGTCGATAGATGATGCCATTATCCATCACTGATGGCCGATAGACGCTGAGCCGGCATCGCGAACCTCTGCCCGCCCCATCGAAGCAGCAACCCGCTTGCAAAAAATACACACTTAGGCCGTCTTAGTTTTAAAATGGCATTTTAGAATGAAAACGATTCACGTCCACACTGGTGTTTCATCTAGCATTTCTGAAAAGCCCTCCGTCCACACTATACCGCTGAGAACGCACATCTCGTGACCATATACAGTACACACACACAATCTGCTTCAATCTTTTGCTTTCACGCTTGTTAGTAATTTTAGTGAAATCCTCAGATACTGTTGGTTGGTTCCTGTTGGTTGTGCACCTTTTTTACCAACCAAGTTTGCTGACGCCATTATAATGACACTAATCACTCTGCCTATTCATGCCAGAGTCCTGCAGAAAAAGTGACTGACAGGTGGTAATTTGTGTGACTATCTTTATCTTTATTTATTTTATGATGTTATGGGTAAAACAAAAACCATGCGGGTCAGGTAGTTGAAATGGTAGGCTGCATATAATTAATTTGAAATGAATTCATGAATTATTCATAAATAATTAATTAACCACCGACGACGATGACATCGTCCATCACAATGTTTCACATTAGACATCGTACGGTGCTAAATTGGTCGACATCGCCCAACACTAGTTTATAGATTGTTTATTAGATTTTATGGAGATGAAAATAGTAAACATTAATTTATCAATCTCTGTGCATGAAAATACAACATATGCAAATACAGAAACACACTGCAAGTAGCACAGACAGCAATAAAAATGTGTTGAGGGTCCGCAAAAATTTTATAGATTGTTTATTAGATTTTATGGAGATGCCCTCCCACTGCAGAATCATCCCAATGGATCTAACATTATAAATTCTTTCCAAATAAAAATATTATTAAGTCATCTGGGGAAATTGTATCGCAATATATATCGCAAAATTAAAAAACATCGCAATGTTAGAATTTTCCAATACTGTGCAGCCCTAATACAAGCAAAACTAAATTATCGACCTATTTATTGGTACAGTTCTATATAGTACAATATGGTATGCATATATTTACATGTTGACTTTCAAAAGTACTCAAAAAGTGAACCTTACCCCATACCGCTAGAGAAAACAGGCCATTACATTTCATTTTGCCTGTATATGATTTTTTACTCTAATTTTGAAGGTAATCAATGACTCACTGCAGAAAACTATTGGTTTATAGAGAATTGTCACCAGCACGTGCAAAAAGACAATGGAATGACAACACAGGATGAGCCATTTTTAAATACACAGCTGAAACATGACACAATCCAATGACAGCACGCAGCACTAAACCATGCTCAAACAAAGCTTATCTTCTTCTTGTAGCAAACGCTTGCCAAGAACAGAATCTGCTGTATGTCCTACTGTATATTGTTGTATACTGTTGTGGAAAGCAAGAGAGGTGCTATTTGCACACATTCGTGGCTCCTGATGATACATTGAGGTCTTACAAAGAAAAATAAGCAGTCTATGCAGGAAAATAAACATTATTTACAATGTTATTAATTTAAATAAGACCTGGATTGTCAAAAACTACAAAGTATTCATTTTGGGATGTAACCTCAATTTATATGTTAGTTCATCCCAAAATTAAAATTCTGTTATTAATTGCTCACTCTTCTGCTGTTCTAATACCCTGAGACATTTGTTCATCTCCAGAACACAAATTAAGATATATTTAGGTGAAATCAGAGAGCTCTCTCATCCTCCAAATACACAACAATTTTGAAAAGGAACCAAAACATTGTCAAAATATTCAATGTGACTTCAGTGGTTTAACTGTAATCATACAAAGCTCAGAGAACAGATTTGTCCACCAAGAAAACTGCACCTGTGTTTTCTTCGTCAGATCAGGAGGGCTCTGGGAGAGTGAATGTGTTGGTGAACAAAGTCGTTTTTTACAGGGGGGGTGTTTGTTTTTGCGTGGGGGGTTTTGGCACATAAATGTGTTTTTGGAGCTTCATATGATTACTACTGAACCATCAAAGTTACATGGATTTTCTTGTGTTTCTGCTTTATTTTCTTGACTTTAAACATCTCAGGCTATATATGAAGGATGAGGGAGCTCTTGGATTTTATTTAAAATCTTAATTTGTGTTCTGATGAATGAAGGTCTTAGGGGACTGAAACTACATTGGTGTAATTTAAAAAAATAATTACTTTTTTGGTTGAATTAACCCTTTAACATTGATTTTACAAATCATCAAGAACCACAGTTTCACTCGAAAAACTTATTTAAACAGGTGGTCCACTACGATATCATATTTAAAACTTTAGTTGATGTGTAATGTAGCTGTGTGAACATAAACAACATCTCTGAATGTAATATGCTCAAAGTTCAATGCAAAGGGAGACATTGGCTTTTACAGAGTTAGCTTAGCAAAGCCTACAGCAAATGAAGTTTGGCGATTACAAAAAAAAATACATCCAGGTTAGTGCGATCACAATCGCTTCAGGTTATGCGCATACACCCCGTACAACAAAGGGGCATGGCCAGATGCGCTGTAATGTTATAGCAGAGAAAGTTAAAATGCCATCCAAACGCTACTATTTCCACAGCTTGTTCTGTTTCTGTATTTGGGCTACCAAAGGACATGACACAAAGAGAGAAGTGCTTACAGATTCTAGAAAATTATAAAAAATAAATAGCTAGCATTTGACAAAGGAGAGCTTCCAGAATCTCTCCCAGTTCAGCACTGGATTCGGCTAAAAACTCCTCAAAGAAGGAGCCACAGTAGATTGTGAGCTACAGCCTGTAAGTATTTTTATTTGTTAAAATTGATCTATTACATGCATAGTTTCTAGCGTTAACGGTATGTTGTAGCAAAGATGTAAACAAGTATGTAAACAATGAGAAATGCTGTTGGGCACCACTAACAATTTAGCTACAAATTCATATTTATCCGTCAAATCGCTGTAAACACCTGCAATCTTCACCAGTGCTGCAGAGTCTCTCTATGCGGCTGCTTTCCCTGCGTTCTACATCTCAAATAACAAACTCGCAAAAGATATGTGAACGTTTCATATTACTTACACATGCTGAATTCTGAATATATGTGGAAAAATCACTTGTCAGGTTTTATTTTAGAGAGCAGGCATGAGGTTCAGCTGTGTGCTCTTCATTTTCTGTCTGATTCAGGCTCAAACTTATACAGCTAACAGCTACTCTGACTGACAGTGTTTACACAGCGCAAAAGCACATGCTAATAGAGGCGTGACGCTTTTCCTGGTGAAGTGGAACCAATCTGCGAATCACAGCACATTATGTTAGCTGACCAATCAGAGCCTCTTGAGGGCGAGCCTTTTGGAGGAATTGGGAAATATGACAGTCGTTTTCATGTTAGCTGAGTAGCAGTATATAATTAACGTAAGATGTATGAAAAAATAGCGTGATTTTTTACAAATGAAGCATGAGCACACATTGCTTTGCATCGTAAAAACATAACCAAGCCTTAAAAATACACTCTGGACCACCGCTTTAATGTTGTACTGAAAAAAGTCATCTACTGTACATAATTAATCACCTCAGGTTAAGTAAATTAACATCAAATTTCATTTTTGACTGAACTATCTATTTAAATTCACCATATATAAGCATATGTATTGTTTTCTCTCTCTCTTTTTCCTTTGAAAATGCTATACAGGTTTTCAGTGTTCGATTTTAGCGGGTTTTAAATTAGTGCTGATTGTTGTGGAGAGTGTCAGAACATTCATCTTCCATAACATTCATCACAGGGCATCGTGAATTATGCAAAAGCTGCAGTGTGTTTCTAATATTTACAACTCGAGCTCCTCGCACTGATGGAAACTCTACCTGTGAGTCACGGAGAGCGAAAATTACCCTTGACATGAGGCAATTTACATGAATATCCCATCTCATTACCAAAGTATTGTTTGCCAGTGAGAATTGTCCCATATCAGAATTATTATTATCTCTATTATTTCTTCTAAAAGAATATATATTCCCTCTCAAGCCAATGCAGTTCTCCTGTCAGCTCATGCTGTTAACCGCAGTCTGTCTGTTGAACGAAGATGACTAACTGCTTTCTAGCATTTAAGACTGTGCAGCTGATACAGAACAAGATCGTCAGCTTTTTGATCAGGATTAAAATGCTATATGAATGCAAAAAGTAAATAAGATATTTAACGTTTGAAAGTAAAACATCCAAATGCAAACACCCCATGGTGTTGCTCTAAATATGTGATCATATTTCATTGTATGATAAAAGAAGCCCTAAAAAACACTTGGCTTCAAATCATTTCAGTTGGAGTAATCATAGTATCAAGTATCAAGTATTTCACTTCAACCACCTGTCATTACATATAGTATGGTGAAATGGATGGGCAAAATCCAGCCCCAGCAAATAACATGTCCTCGAGTTTCACAGTGTTCTAGCTGTTTATACGAGGATTCAAGAGCACTTACTTGTACATGAAGACAAGTGTCTTTGAAGTCTCCTAAAGGAAAACCTATATACTGTATACCTCTTGCCTCAGACAAAAGCATCATTCACACAGCCTCTGTTCCTAATACAGCACAAAACTAACGTCATCACAAAGGGGGGCTTAGCAATGAATAAATTGGGTGACACTCAAAATAATCACTCCAAAATTACCATGAACATACAAAAATATCTCTGAAATAACTGAAAACTGCAATCTCATTCCCAGAACAGAGAATTAAAAGCCAATATCTTGCGGAAAACCTGTTGATGGATGGGAGGAAGAAAGAGCTATTGTGGCAAGCCATTTGAACATTTAATCCTTCAGGCTAAATAGAGTGCATTTTTGCTAATGGTATGGTATGGTAATGTAGATTAATATTTCCTTTTATTATAGCAAGCAATAGTGATGAGTAGCTACCTGTGGTCCATCTATACATTTTTTTTTACTTTCAACTTATACTTTCAAACAGATTTACAAATATTGAAATGTAAATGTGTCTTTTCTATGTAATTATTAGAAATATATGTAAATGAATGAATGAATGAATGAATGAATGAATGAATGAATGAATGAATGAATGAAAAAGTAGTTTATTGATATTGGTAAGATTAATGGTTGGTTAAGAGGTACAGTAGGGTTAAAAATTGAGGATGGGGGGGGGGTCTTTTATATCAAAAGCAGTGAAGCTTTAAAATGAACTACCTACACATGAAAAGTTCACACTATGTCATAATTACCATAATAGCAGTGGTGTGAAGTAACACATTTCAAATACTCAAATTACTGTAATTGAGTAGTTTTTCTCAGGAATTTTAATTTACTAAGTAGTTTTATAAATGTGTACTT
Source organism: Danio kyathit (assembly GCA_903798195.1). Taxonomy (NCBI): domain Eukaryota; kingdom Metazoa; phylum Chordata; class Actinopteri; order Cypriniformes; family Danionidae; genus Danio; species Danio kyathit. Next base: position 22,859,408 of record LR812533.1, on the reverse strand, counting down.
TTACTTTCCCTTGAGTACATTTTTTGTGCAGTACCAGTACTTTTACACCACTACTTTCCTTCAACCTGCAGTCACTACTTTAATTTTTATTTTATAATTGAGTAAACTGTTTGGAAGCATTAAAAGTGTCCAAGACAATGTCCAAAATCTTTACACACATTGACCAAGAGACTGTTTAGATGCATGTCACTGATGAGAAGATGACATATCCCACATAGTCAAAATGTCTCTGGCCCAGATCTGGCCCACACAATCAGCTTTTGCTTGGCCCACATGCCGGAGTGAATTACGGTACATGATTGGACCAATTCTGGCTTCCATACAAGGGCCAAACATGGACCATATCTGGGCCAAGTTTCAGCCAAGTTAATAACCTATAACTAGGCCCGAACTTGGTCAGATATGTTGGTGTGGCACGACTGCAATAAAAGCCATCAACCCATGAAGCATTTCACTTTATGGTCACGCTTTTTCTTGAAGCGACCTGATTGGTAGAATTTTTTTCTTTACTCAAAAATAATTTAAATGAATTTTAAAAGTAGGTCAAGATAGGCCAAACTTATGTGGCCCACATATAAATTTTTGACATCTGGGCCAAATACTACATTTGCTATCTGGCCCAAGTCTTGTGTGCTGCCTTGAAGACGGTACCCCCACATGCTGTATGCCAGTGCCGGACGGATGCCTGCTGTGCCAGCTTTATGCCAAATCTGGGCCAGAATCCTTTGCTACCTGGGATGTTTACTGTATTATGACTGAAATGGCCATAAACACCCAGCAGGCACAAAACATCAACATGAAGTCAGATTGATGTTGTACCTCAAAGTTGTGGGGACGTTGCATTTTGTTTGGAAATGAAAATCGGTTTGATGTCAGAACTCAACGTCAGGCCATCGTCCAACCTGATATCAACCAAATATTAACGTCTAATGATGTTAGAGCTTCACGTTGTGTGGACATTAACACTATGACGTCCATCAGACGTTGGATGTCAGTTGCTATATTTGACAAATAAATGTCAATATTTGACGTCAATATGATGCTGGTTTAAGATGTTGGCTCCACGTTGGATTTTGGTCACTTTCTAACAACCTAAAATCAACCAAATATCAACATCATTTGATGCCATTATTGGACGTCAAAATAACATTGTCCTTATACGCTGGCTAGACATTGAATTTTGGTCACCTGACATCACAACCTAAATCTAACCTAATATTAACATCTTATGACGTTGTGTGCCTGCTGGACAATAACTAAATGCTCTAAAGAATGTTATGTTTACACACATCCACAAATTACATGTAAACATCAGCTTTTTACAGCGTAATACTCACTACTCACTACTCTTGAGTACTTTTGAAAGGTCTACTCTTTACTCATACTTTGAGTAATATTTACAACAGATACTTTTACTCTACTTACACTACATTTTTAGGCAAGTAATGGTGCTTTTACTTGGGTATGATTTTTCAGTACTCTTTCCACCACTGCATAATAGACTGTTTTTACAAGACGATTATGACGTGTTTAACAGGTTTTAATTTTTAATAATGTGTTTTTTTTTATGTATTTACATTTCTAAATCTATACTTTGTATTATATGATCTCTGAATGAATTTCCGAAAAATGCATTACTGCTTATGAGAGGTGTTAGTAAATTTTGCAGCCATTTTTAATCTCACACTACTTTTTTTTTTACTTTTTCTGAAAGTCTTGATAATACTATCATTGAAGCTTTCTTTTATTAGTTGAGCAAATATTAATGCAAATTGTTTTGTTGTACTCTCCATTCACTGTGCTCTATGCTTTCCCAACTATGACAACTTCCACCGCTGAGAAACCTGGAAATGTGAAAGAGTCCATTTTAGCCAGAAATTTTCAGAGCTACGACTTCACTTTTGAATCACCCGATTTACATATACACTACATTTAGACAATGTTCGTGTTGCCAAAATGACAACAGCTCCACGTAGAACATTACATGTCGTCATCTTGAAATTACAATAAAGAGAATGCGGTGAACACTGTAAAGGGGATTTACATAAAAACAAAAAGTAACCTATATAAAACTTAAACATGCATGTATTTTAAATATAAGTACAATGGTAAAAATTAAGCACAGCAAATGCATTAAATTGGTAATTAATTTAAAAGACAGTGGTTGACAAGTAACAGTACATTATAAACAGTCCATACAAATGAGCAAACAACAGTTGTAACTGGGTAAGATAGTAGCATTTGGAAGAGGTATTGTTTCATTAATAGGTATCTAAATATAACATTTGCCAATATTTAGATTAGGATAACTATAAAAAATGATAACTAGAGCAGCATGGTGGCTCAGTGGTTAGCACTTTCACCTCACGTCACTGGTTCAAGCCCCGGCTGGGTCAGTTGGCATTACTGTGTGGAGTTTGCATGTTCGTGTGGGTTTCCTCCAGGTGCTCTGGTTTCCCCCACAACCCAAACACATGTGCTATAGATTAATTGAATAAACTAAATTGATCGTAGTGTATGTGTGTGAATGCAAGAGTACACTGTAAAAATTAAAGGTTCCTGGAGGCACCTTTTGGGGTTCTTCACATTGCCACACCGGCGGAACCCTCTAAAGAGGGTCTAGGCACCTCTAGGCACCCTTTCAAAAGGGGCAGTTCTCTGAGGAACTTCAAGGGTTCCTGGAGGAACCCTCTTATTAAGAATGACCAGGAACCACCTTGAGTGCTTTGAAGCACCATTTATTTATTTTTTATGCTTGTTTTTCCCATCCCTCTTAATTTATTGTTTATGCAAGCATGTTTAATCATAAATTTAATATCTATCTATCTATCTATCTATCTATCTATCTATCTATCTATCTATCTATCTATCTATCTATCTATCTATCTATCTATCTATCTATCTATCTATCTATCTAGATAAAAAATACATAACATTTTCAATAAATAATCACTTTTATTAATCAATATACATCACAATTACATTCACATAATATGATTAATAACGTAATATATTTTAATGTAAACAATCAAATTTAAATAATGTCTAGCAATAACAACCAGCAACATCTTCAGCCGTCCACTGTTCACATTCGAGGTGTCCCTATAAAAATAAATTAAAAAGTAGTTAACCTGAGAAGTTATGAAAACAAAGGAAATTCACAACATTCCCAGAGCCATTTTTTTTTACTTATCAAGACATTCACAAAAGATATGCAGAACATTTCTGAATAACAAAAGGAAACATGAATAAAGTCAGAAATTGTCTCAATTTATATAAAAAGGATTTTTTCACTGCTTGCAGAGTGCCCATATACTTCAATAAAGGAAAAATCCAAATAATGTAAACCGCTCAAATATCTGAGTACAAGCAGAAATAAGACAACACAAAGCTGTGTCTGAAACCACTCCTTCCTTAGTGCACCCCACATATTTTCCCACATTCACACAGATAATGCACTATAATTTTGAGTGTACTGCATATGCGATATATTATTATTATATTCAGGTTGTAGTTATTAGCTTTTTTAAATGAACCATTAGTTTATTAAAAACACATTAAATAAAGAGACAATTACATGAGTTAAAAATGTAAATAAATTATGCATAAAGGTCAAATATTGTTTTTGGACTCAATTTAAGTGGCCTCTGAAATACAGAAATTAATAATAGATGTAATTACATGCAGATGATTAAAAAGTACAATGTAAAAACATGTATATACACTACTTAAGTGCATTGTACCATATTATTCATTTAACTTTAAGTACTATAGTTAAGGTGCCTTAATATAAAGTGGGTCTTGTTTTTTAAGTAAAAGTAAAGCAGTCAGTCAAGTTTACATTATTTTGTAAATTGATTTCTACTTTAACGAAAATATATATTACAAACTCGAATAATGTAACCATTTTGAAAAAAATGGCATGTTTTACCTTAGTTTTTAGAGCTAGGGTAGAACGAGTTAGCATTTTAGCAGTTCCAGTTCCTTCGTCCCAAAGTCAATGGGTTTTTTCAATGGGATTTCAGTTAAATCGCTTAAATAAGGATCGTGGCTAACACAAACTCAAGACACTTTCACGTTTTATTCTATGACATAAAACACATCAGTTACATCACACTCGCTTCTTTAATAAGGCGGTTGCTAACAAGTTGCTAAATGGGACTACAGGCAGTGTCGGAGACATTATACGTCATCGAGCTGAGCTAGTCTGGAACGCAGCTCGCTTGCGTTGGGCATTTGGATTTGTCTGTTATTTAAGCATTTTCATGAATAGTATTTTATAGTTTTCATATTGTGTGTAAATAATGCCTTCACTTGTAAAGACAGATTAATGTGTTGATCATTTATTTTAATTAAACGATATTATGGGGATACTGCTTAGCAGTGCAGTCTGTCTCTTTTCTGCTCCCAGTAATGCAAAAGTGTGAATAAATGTGTAAAAAAATACATACATATTAACTCTCATTTTAAGGTGATCAAAGGATTTTTTGTCGGCTTTTTTCTTCATCTGAGCACATTTAACTCTGTCATAACTGCAATATTTACACTCCTCATTAATTTATAGCACATGTGACTGTATGGGCTGCTTTTGCTCTGTGATGCACATCCAATACTTCATGCATTGTGTTAAATTAGGCTTTCCAGTCTCCGTGTTCAGTCCATTACTTCCACTGTATCTGTTCAGCTAGGGAACGAAACCAACCCCGTGACGTCAGACACAGCGATATATAGCTGCACCCTAGCTCTAAAAATATAAACTATAGTAAAACATGTTCTTTTCTTCAATAATGGTTACATTAATCGAGCTTGTTTAATATATTTTCACTAAGGTGGAAATCAATTTACAAACTAATGTAAACTTGATTGAGTGCTTCACTTCCCCTTTAAAGGGACAGTTCACCCAAAAAATTAAATTTTGTCATCATTTACTCAACCTTCACTTATTTGAGTTTCTTTCATCTGTTGAACTGAAAACAGAAAACCTATAACCCCTGTCTTCCATAATTTTGTTATGATGGTTATAATTTATGATAATGGTTAAAGATTTTCAGCTTTAATCAAAATATAATGTTTTGCGCTGAACTAAAGAAAGAAAATCAAACAGGTTTGGAACATATTAGGGGTGGGTAAATGATGACAAAATTTAAATTTAATTTAAACCGTTGTTTATTTGTGAGGTGGTATTAACTAACTCATACTCTGTAAAAACTATATATGTGAATTTTCACTTACTAGTCAAACAGAAAGAAGCATCCTGGAGATGTTGTCCGACAGGAATTCAGCTCCAGCACTGCTGGGGTGCAGCCCATCAGCATGGGAAAGCCTAGGACGATCCCAGAAAAGATTCCAGTTGTTAATAAAGATCAGCTTTTGTTTTTCACACCATGTTAATAGCCATTCATTCAGAGCAAAAAGTCTACTGAACCTTTCATGTCCACAGCAGTTAGTAGAAAGCTGTCCAGAAATGATGATCTGCATTGCAAGTGAAGTGGGTCAGACTGTTTCAATCAGGCTCCCAAAGTCCCTCTGCTACCTGGATTTGATACAGCAAACTTTAAATCTCTAGTCCATATCTGTCACAATGATTTACACCTAATATGGATACATAAGAAATAAGCAAATGAGAAAATAAGTTAGTGATTTTAAAACACTTAACACTTAAGTTAAAAGTTTATTATTATCAGTTCAGTGTTACCCAGCTGGATAATGATTTTTAAATAATATTGTTTGTTAAATTAAGTATGTATTTCTTACATTTATTTCCAATTCAGTTACTTAAAAAATACTTACATTTGAGGTGACTCAAACGGCTGTTTGAGACAGAACACTGAACAATTTCAGGGTTTATGTGGATGCTCTGAGAAGGGAAAAAAGGCTATGTACGTTATTGGTGTGAATGAATAAAAAAAATAATGAAGTACATAACTTAGACACAATTTGTCACACAGGTAACTGTTTCAGAAACGCAAATAATAACAAATGCGTAATATTACTTACAAACAATATGAGGAAAGAATATTAGCATCGCGGCTAAAACAATCATATAAGCAACCCTGCTCAAGACACTTTTCACACACTGTATATGTAAGGCACGATAAAATAAATAAAATAATATATTTGTGGAAAAAAGCCGTCTAAGCAGTATAAATGTATAACGCTATCTGTTTAATTTGAAATTAACGGTCGCTTGCAATGGCTTTCAGGGAGGCTTCGTGTTCAGTGACAATAAAATATTTCGACATAAATCAATATGTCACATCAAATTATTTATATTTGTGTGAGGTAGACGTGTAATTTAAGTGATTATGTATATCCAGCCGATTGTTATTATCGCAAAATAATACCCTTATCTTATACAACAGCAATCCTTTCGCGAGACGTTCATAAAACAGCTTACACGACATAATGCGTGTAAGTGTAGATATTTGTGTGCAAATCGTATCTAATTTGTATATTTATTTTGCCAACTTACTCACCTTGCGTGTGTTAGAGATGACAGCTGTCATGAAATGGAGGAAGGAGCCGTTACAAAGCGCTATTTGAAAACGCTCCTCCGGCCTGCACCTGCGCGTGCATGACGACTGGAGAGATCCAAGTGCGCGCGTCCGCGTCATGTTTATATTATTTTATTAGTCCCGGTTAATTAATTAATTTTTTTGACAACACAATTCATTCCATTCCATTAATCCAAGAAACATATGAAGAAACATTTAATTCAGAAAATTAAAAATGTACAAAATACTGCTTCCATTAGCAAGTTATCCTTGTTGGTTTATCAAAACAAACTGGAGGAATACTTTTTATTAATAAACCAGAGCCCATAGCCTATATATTTAAGTTTAGTAATATCTTAATTATTTTTCATGAGGGGATTTTTGAAGGACTGTGATATATAGTTTCATTTAATAATAATAATATTAATAATAGTAGCTATTGTTATTAATATTATTATTATTATTATTATTATTGCAGCTGTTGTTGTTGTTGTTGTTATTATTATTGTTTTAAATGTCAAAATTCAAGGGTCTAATGGTCAAGTGACAGAAAATTTAATTAGTCCCCTATAATAATTACCATTTTCATAATTGTACATGCCTGTGCATCTTTTTGTCTCTTTTTTTCCTCTGTTGTGGCTCATTTGTATTTTACCCTCCAAAATTACTTTTACATTTTCATATTTTTTCACAATTTCCTAGTCAGTCTCCTAACTGCAATCAAGTTAACATGTATACTCAATCAATGATATCTTATGTTTTCACAGTGAGTGTCACACAAAAAAGAAAAACACACACCAAATTTCATATCATTCTAAAAGCACAAATAACTAAGTAAATATTAAGTAAGTGAACATGCATCTCATTTTCTGGCCTCCATAATTGTCCTATTTAATTATCACAAAAAAAAATCTCTTGGTTCCTTTAAGTGCTAGCTTTTAGAAGCTAGATCCACCAGGAACCATGATATAAGTTTACAGATCTTACTGTAACTCTTTTTTGGAATTTGAGTTACTTTAATAACTTTCAAAGTGCTTCGAGGTCTTAGTGTAAGGAAACAGTGACTCCAGAACCTCAGTATTGACAAAAAGTGCTTGAAGGATCCCAATTACTGCAAAAGGGTCCTGCAAGTATTGCAAAGACTGTCAGTGGTTCCTCAAGGAACCCCTTTTTGAGAGAAAGAGCTTTGAGGCACTTAAAATACATTTTAAAGTTCCTTGAGTACTCAACAGGGTATTTGAAGCACCTTTACTTTTTACAGTGTATATGGGTGTTTCCCAGTGCTGGGTTTCAACTGGAATGGCATCCGCTGCTTAAAACACATGCTGGATAAGTTGATGGTTCATTCCGCTGTGGCGACCCCTGATAAATAAGGGGACTACGGCAAAGGAAAATGAATGAATAAATGAATGGATGATAGGTTAATAGTAATACTGAACAGCATACCAAAAAACCTAGTCAAAAGTGAAAAAAGGATAAATGAACCACAGATGCCTGTTAATAATGAAAATAGCAAGGCTACTAGAAGAACATTAATAAGTGGTTTTATCCAGTGGCTACTTGCTAGTCATAAATGGATTGGTTGTATTTAAAACAAGTACTGGTAACGTAAATGTAGATTATAGCGAGTAAGTGATAAACATTAAAACCGCTTGCCATAAGCAAATCCTCACGGCGTGCTCAATCGTTATCAAGTAAAACAGGAAAACTATCAAATGAAGCTGAAACATAATTTTTCAAGAATGCCAACTCCACAATAAATGAACAGGTGAAATGATGATCGATGTGTAAGATCAGACAGAGAACTGAAGATGACCGGTTTGTGACAATAAGTGTGCGCAGTGCCCCTGTCACTCCATAAAGTCAAAGCAAGTATTCTGCAGTGCGCGCGCTGCTCATTTACAATCAGTGTTAAACATGTGCATCAATTTACATAAGGGCATTCAAAATACTCATTGTAGCGTTTTCAAATCTTCAGCATGTTACACAGACTTCTAACTGCGCGATAGGGACTTGTGTCCCTCTCTTTCTCATCAGCAACATTAGGTTACTGTACAGCATCTGCACATACTTTTCGCCAACAAAACAACCAACAACACCATTCACAACAGTCAAATGTGCCAAAGAGATCTTTAAAATGTAGCTTTTTCCTATTCAAGCAAACTACGAAAGCTTTGAGAGTAGTCCACACTGCGAATGAACAGCATCGGGGACGTGCGCAAGTGCTACATATGTTGTTTACACGCAGCTCTCGCTTTCACACCAAACACAAGCTTTCATACATGCTCCGTTTGTCTTACCTTTATGCAGAAACGCAGCTAAAATCACGTAGAAAAACAGTGAAATAGAGTGAGATCCGAGTCCCGAGATCGCCATGTTGAACACCTGCTTCAGACTGGCGCCGCTAAATCACCTAGAGACGCTCAGAGGATCATGAGATGCGGAGAATCGGGAGGGAGTAAACACGCGAGCGCGCACACACACTAACGAGCGCGAGCGCACAAAGTATACGAATCGACTGCGAGCGTGTCGTCTGACACATAGACTACAGAAAGTGTCGGGTTAAATTGAACTGCGTGAAATTGGACTTTTGTTGAATTATGTTATATACAATAATGTGAATCTATGCAGATGACCGGTCATTTTAACAAAACAAACACTGAAAGGATGACCATGACAGGACGAACGTAAGCAACATTATCACGTCTATTACATATATCTACTCACAAAAAAAACTTAATTTTATGACATTTATAAACTGAAATTAATGTCAATGTTTTCATTGTTTTATTTTATTTTGTTTTAGTTTACCTTACTCAAAAACTGAAGTAGCATATAAAGCATCTATCTATCTATCTATCTATCTATCTATCTATCTATCTATCTATCTATCTATCTATCTATCTATCTATCTATCTATCTATCTATCTATCTATCTATCTATCTATCTATCTGTTTATGTCTGTCTGTCGCCCATGCTAGATAGACAGACAGACAGACAGACAGACAGACAGACAGACAGACAGACAGACAGACAGACAGACAGACAGATAGATAGATAGATAGATAGATAGATAGATAGATAGATAGATAGATAGATAGATAGATAGATAGATAGATAGATAGATAGATAGATAGATAGATAGATAGATAGATAGATAGAAAAGAGTTACAGTATCTTCATTTTTGTGCCTTTGTTTAACAGAATGAATCAACTGGTCGGACTGTTTTTTGTCAATCAAGCCTGCCTGTAGCGCATGCTGGATTCCACACACAAACAGCGCCCCCTGTGTTCATAAGTGAAGAACAGCACTCTCAAGTATATGATTTAAACTGTTTTTCATTACCATGACTCCTTTGCTTACATTTGACATTTTCAGGCAATAAAATATTTGGAAAAAAGTGCAGACAAAATAAATACAGAATGCTTAAAAAAGTAACAAGCATATAAGTAACACCACAAAATAGAGCAATGTCATTGTCGTTGTCCAGCTGCCCACCCATAAATCACAGCGAATACTCATCCATCTGTGTATGAGTATTTGTAGTGATTTATGAGTGCAATCATTTTGTTGCATTCTATTGCATTAACCCGTCAGTCATCTTAAGTTAGCGAAATGCAAATGAACTCCTGAGCATCCTGCTTTTCTCCTTCCTTGGTGGAGCTGATTGTTAAGTCTAACTGTGTTTTATATGAATTTCCCTGGTAAGTGCTTACATTACATGTAAACAGTTAACTGATGGTTATTAAAATAAAATATTATACAAGCATACAGAAATAAATTATGAATATTCTGTGAATAATACATCAGATACACAAATATAATTGTAGTGAACATGTTTTTTTTTTTTTGACTGTACTGATTTTAGTATGTACAGTATGCTGAAAAATACTTTATCACCAAGCAATCAAGCCATGTTAAGAAAGCAATAAAACAGCAAATAAGTGTTTTCAAGTGTTTTTGTTTTCCCAGGTTTTTCTTGGTTCAAAGTGGTGGTGATATATATTTTATTTATTTTGATTGATTTGTTTTGTGCAACACATGGCTGTTCACTTTCAGATGCTGTAGTAATGATTGTACTGTATGTATATGTATTATATGATCACTAAGGATGTCCAGATGAGATTTTTTTTTGCCCTTGAGTCCAAGTCATTTGATTTTGAGTATCTACCAATACCGAAACCTGATCCGATACTTCTGTAATATATAAAAAGAATAAAGAAGAGCGAAGAAACAGATCCAGGATGTTCCTTATTTTTTTATTTAATTCACCTTATTTTAACATTCAACTCTGTTAACAAACAGAGCACTTCTGTGAGGTAGCTTGAACAAGTAATAAATAACAGAAATTATTCACTGTTGGACTTAAGTGCAACAGTAAATATAAAAAAAATCTAATATAAAAACAAATAGTACCTTAACTTGAAATACCCAGCAGGCAATCCCACATTTACATATCTTACATTTTGCTATGGCAATGTTGCCCTCATCAACTTTATAATACATCCAGACCGTAGACATACTCGCTCTTTTCGCTTCAAACTGCTTCCATGTTCTACTTTGCCGGTGTTGTGCCGAGAAATGCACCCCTGCTGCAAAATGTACCCCCTCATAGACTTTCATTAACATTCTCAGTCTACATTTAAAACAAAAATCAAAGGCTATAATTGATTAAAACGTAAAATTATTTTATCATTATTTTGATGGATGATGCAAGGACAAGAAGTGAATTGCAATATAAAATGCACTAGGTTTACAAATATATGTAAAATAATACACAGCAAAAATTCCAGTGTTAAATATACAGTGTGATTTTTTTGGTGTTGTTCAGTGTAAAAACCGGAGTACATTTTAATCCATGAGTGTGAAGGAGCATATATTTAAGAGTTTTTTTTTTTCAGTGTTAAATTTTTAACCCAATAAGCAGTGTATTTCCCATTAGTGACAAGAAGTCCAGTTTTTTTACTCAAACCGGTTCTTTCAGACAAACAGTGATCAAACCAGGATGTTTTACTTAAACTTGAAACATGTCTTGTTGCATTTTAAAATGCAAAGAGTTGGATGTATTAATATTATTTCTAAAAAGATTATTGACCATTTAATAAATTAAAACTATTTTCAACATATTTGATCACTATTATCTGTCACAAATAGCAATTGATAGCAATACCAATTGATAATATAGGAAAAAAGGTAATATATTAACACTTTGAAGAGTAACACACACTCCAGTTCGATGTAAGAATAAACTCTTACTGTGTTAAAATTAACTCCATTCATGAAACTCACCTGCCTCAGTCACTCTCATTAGTATCCTAACTCTATTATTATTATTTTTTAATCAACTTCAGTTAATAAATGCACATTTCAGAGGGGCTGCATTTTACGGCAGGGGTGCCCCTCCCGGCACAACACCATTTAACCAATAGCGTTTCAAAGTGATGTCATGCCGCAAACGTTGCTGTTTCTGTGTGAAGTCATGAAAGTCTACCGCATAACTATAGATGTGTTAAAAAAATAATGAGAATATATATAATATACATACTGTATACAGTTGAAGTCAGAATTATTGGCCCCCCTGAATTATTAGCCCCCTGTTTGTTTATTTTTTTCCCCAATTTCTGTTTAACGGAGAGAAGATTTTTTCAACACATTTCTAAACTTAATAGTTTTAATAACTCATTTCTAATAACTGATTTATTTTATCTTTGCCATGATGACAGTTAATAATATTTGACTAGATATTTTTCAAGACACTTCTATACAGCTTAAAGTGACATTTAAAGGCTTAACTAGGTTAATTAGGTTAACTAGGCAGGTTAGGGTAATTAGGCAAGTTATTGAGTTACTGATCGGGAGGTAATGTCTAATTCCGATTGAGTCAGAAACCGGGCCCAAATTCCGATCACGTGATCAGACCTGAACATCCCAAATAATCACTTTAATATGCAACATACAGTAGGCTCATTGTTTATGTAATCTGCAAGGCTTTGGCAATACTTAACAAGTCATGCCAATAATTCAATTCATCTTTATTTGTATAGCGCTTATACAATGTAGATTGTGTCAAAGCAGCTTCACATGGAAGATTATAGTGAATTGAAAGAGTGTCAGTTCAGTTTTCAGAGATTAAGTTCAGTTCAGTTTAGCTCAGTTCAGTGTGGGTTAATAATCACTACTGAGAGTCCAAACACTGAATAGCAAATCCATTGATGCGCAGCTCTACAGATACCGAACCATGCAAGCCAGTGGCGACAGCGGCGAGGAAAAAACTTCACCAACTGGCGAAAGCGAAGATTTAAAAAACCTCGAGAGAAACAAGGCTCAGTTGGGCACGACCATTTCCCCTATGGCCAAACATCTTGTGCAGAGCTGCAGTCTAGGCGCAGGAAGCTGGACCTCAGCGAAGACTCGTCTGTCCTTGGAGCATCACAGGAATCAGTCTCATGCTCTCACTCCATGATGACCACCACAGCAGCTGCTCAGGATACGGCCTGGTCCAGAAACCTTGGGATCATCTCGTCGCTGGTCTCGGATCGCGTCAGTGGCACTGCATAGTCTGAGGGCATCGAGATGAGTCCCCCCAGGTGGAAATACAGAATAAGGAGAATAATTAGCGTAGCTGCTGTTCATAGTGTATATAAACGAGAACCAAAATCACGTGTGGGGCACATCATGCGTCATACTGCTATGTAATGCACTGAGTGTATGCTTTGCTAAAAAGATAGGTCTTTAATCTAGTTTGAAGAGCGAGAGTGTGTCTGAGCCTCGGACATTATCAGGAAGGCTATTCCAGAGTTTAGGGGCCATAAATGAGAAGGCTCGGCCTCCTTTACTCGACTTTGATATTCTAGGTACTACCAGAAGCCCTGAGCCAATAAAGCTCTTTTGAATTGAATTGAATTGAATTTCGAGAGGGAGGGAGAGAGAGTTATAAGCATATAGTAATTACAGCAATATAGTTCAATCAGTACAGCTGGATTCAGAATTGCTATGAATGTTATTGGACTATAAAAGCTCACAAAAGAATGGATTAAAAGAGTAAAATCATGTAAAATAAAGGCGTATAGCATTAATAACTTCAATTCAATGTAAATAATAATAATAATAGCATGCATATCATTATGAAGAAAAGATTTCCAAAAGAAAGGATTTTAAGCTAAAATACAAAATATAATGGCACAGAGTTGACAAGTCTGATAAAGTGAAAGAAAACATTTTTGTCAAACACTCCAGAACTTTGTAATTTATTTCAGTGATTTGCAGCTTGATTCACAGGGGATGTCAAAATGTTTTTGTTTCACATCCCGTTCTAAAGAGGCTCTAATTTAATCAAGTATAGCTCAAGGTTGCAACAATAACGTTCTCAATGTGGTTCCATCAGCATTTCTTTTTACTCGTCACTATGAAGAACTATGAATAGGTGGAATCGTTAATTACACACTGACAAGTGCACATTCAACAACACCTACAGTATCCATATCAATAACTCTATTCATAGCAGCAGACCTGAGAGACCAGAGTCTAGACTTCCGTTCAAATGTGCAATCCGATTCTTACCTACAAACAGCCTAGTTGTGTGCTAGTGGTGTAGAGAGAAGGAGGAAACCAGTGAAAAATCAAGAGAAAATGAGAGCAGAGAAGTGCAGGGATTGGAAGAGTGTAGTGCATTATCTGCGCTGTCTGTATTGCCATGGCAGTACCAGTAAGAATGCCATCTAATTGCTCAATCTATTTGCATTTTTTTTTCCTTTCCCGAATGTTTCATGTCAATCCTCATTCTACGGCAGCCCCAGATAGCATTTAGAACCTAATTTTAATCTCCCAGCCAGTTTTCTTTTGCAACGATTGAATTGCACGCATCAAATTCACTTTTGATATCATTATCCGTGGCAGGCTGCCAACTTTAACATTCTTAAAGGTAGCGGGATATTGTATAACAGCATGATAACAAGCTTTGGGTAATACCTGTCCGAGCTGTTGTGCGTGACACACTAGTAGCACTCTGTTTTTTATCCCCAGGCTTCATTTTTAATCAATACAATTCAGTTTATGAAACACTGTGAAAGGCTTGCTGAGGATACAACTGTCTAGTGTATAAAGCGGAGAGTTCACTCTGTGAGTTCCTGATTCACATTCTATATTAATGAGTAGAATTATATTGTTTGGCAATTGTAAACAAAATTGTAAATAGCAGACAGCTATGTTAATGATTCAGATTTTTATTTTTAAAAATTACTTAATATGTTTATTCAATTCTGGTATCACATAACTTTACTATCAACATAGTTTTGAATAGACAAACTATTATATATGATATTTAACATTGAGTGGTAAAGTACTATGACTACTGTACTGACCTGCAGGGTTAAATTAAAAACTGCAATGAGCTTTGTACTAAAAAAAGAAAAGATTGATTTGTGTTTAATACAAGCAAGGCGTTGTATTGCTTTATGTTGGAACAATGTTAATCGTCCATCCCTTGGACTTTGTCTGAAAAACCTAATAACAGGTTTGACTCTTGAAAAGCTCACATATGTATTAAGGAAAAAATCCTCTGAATTTTGAAATATCTGGAAAAATGGAGATAAGCAAGTCTGAAGTTGTGAAACGTGAATTGGTGTTTGATTAAATTTCTTTCTATTTATTTATTTATTTATTTATTTATTTATTTATTTATTTATTTATTTATTTATTTATTTATTTATTTATTTATTTATTTGATTGATTGATTGATTGATTGATTGATTGATTGATTGATTGATTGATTGATTGATTGATTGATTGATTGATTGATTTTATTTTTTCCCTAAAGCTGTCTGGGGTAATTTTTGTGTATTGTGGTTTGAATTATTGTAAAACCTTGATTAATAAACACTTAATAAACTTGATAAAGAAGCATTATACAAAAAAAAAAAAAACTACTATGAATGTTTGTAGTGCAAAATTTGAACAAACAGATATATTAATAATATTATAAGTCCAATATTAGTCTAAAATTAATATTAGTCTACACTTTAAAAAGTATCTGGTAGTTATATGTTAATAACAAGTTTTTCCCTTATATTTACGGTTGATTTATGATTTATGAGACCTGAATCTCTGCTCTCTCACCTTTTGTGTTTCAATTCAACTCGACAGATGTCACAAGGTGACTTTTAATGACATTTTAGTTGGAAATAATATATATTTTATAAGAAACAACATAGAGAGAACTAAATCCATAAAATGACAGATAAAGTACTGGCAGCTCATAAGTATTTTGTATTGTATTTTGCATCACCAAACCAGACAATATACAGTGCTCAGCATATGTAAGTACACCCCTCACAAATCTATTTTTTAAATTCATATTTTAATAGGAAGCTATACAATATTATATTTGTGCATATACAGTTGAAGTCAGAATTATTAGCCCCCCTGAATTATTACCCCCCCCCTGTTTATCTTGTTTTCCAATTTTTGTTTAACAGAAAGAAGATTTTTTCAACACATTTCTAAACATAATAGATTTAACAACTCATTTCTAATAATTTGCCATGACGACAGTAAATAATATTTTACTAGATATTTTTCAGGACACTTCTATAAAGCTTAAAGTGATATTTAAAGGTTTAACTAGGTTAATTAGGTTAACTAGGCAGGTTAGGGTAATAAGGCAAGTTATTGTATAAAGATGGTTTGTTCTGTAGACAATCGAAAAAATATATAGCTTAAAGGGGCTAATAATTTTGTCCTTAAAATGGTTTAAAAAATAAAAAACTGCTTTTATTCTAGCCGAAATAAAACAAATAAGACTTTCTCCAGAAGAAAAAATATTATCAGAAATACTGTGAAAATTTTCTTGCTCTGTTAAACATAATTTGGGAAATATTTAAAAAAGAAAAAAAAATTCAAAGGGGGGCTAATAATTCTGACTTTAACTGTACATTAGATTAGTCCAGCCTGATCTCACGAGGTAATGTAAGTATTTTACGTTTTGTCAGTTTAGTGGAGTTCAGTTGTACGAAAATGTACGATTTTAAAAAGGAGGCGTGGCACCTAACCCCACCCCTAACCCCAACTGTCATTGGGTGATGAGCAAATCATACTAATTTGTACGAATTAGATCGTACGAATTCATACAAATTAGCCACTGAATCAAAAAGTCACAAATTGCTGTGAGATTGTGTTGATTAGTCAGTACTGAAGCCAAATCTGAAGCTCATCTAACAAAATATAGCTTACAATAACGGCCCACAAACTAGTACACCCAAATGTATGTTATAGAAAAATATTAAATACAAATTTAAAAAAGAGGAAAAATCAAGAGAAGCAAAAAAAAATATATATATTTTTATTTAGTTTAAATTTTTTAGGCTGTATTTTTGTTTTTTGTTTTTATTGAATAGTATTATCCCTTAATTTCTAAATATGTTTGGTGACTAAAATAATATTTGAATAAATATATTTGTTTAATAAATCTGTTTTGTTTAAATGCACCAAAATGCATTGCCTATATTCACTAAGAAATTGATAAAAATATTCATTTTCAAAATGGGGTGTACTCAATTATGTAGAACAATGTATAATTTCAAACTATTAAACCTGAAATAAAAGTCACTTTTTTCAAACATCAAAAGTTGAAGGAACAATAATTTAATGCAAATCAAAAGCATAAATAAACAAAAAAAACAATATGACAGATTAATTTATAGATTTTTAGTGTACTTTTATTTCAGTGAATTTGAATAAATGAGAGAAAAAATTATGTTTGAATCACATTTGTCTTGACTTTGTAGAGAAGCTGTGAGTTTAATTATAAAAACACAGTTATCACCTTGTTGCTAAATATATAATTAAGCTTTCAGTACAGCCCTTTTTTATTTATAGTCTACAAGTTTCTCTGAATGTTTTTTTTTTTTTTTTTTGCGTAATCTCTTACCAATACAAAGTTTAAACCTTTGTAAAGCACATTTCAACCCTGTTCATAGTGTAGGGGGCTGGGGCATTTCCTCTAAATGCAAATTTTGTCGTTGTTTTATTGCTCATTGGTTTTATAGACTTCATAAGCTTCAAAATATTAAAGGGTTCCCAGTAAACATTTTTGTGTTTAATGGGCATCTAATAGACATCTAAATGTACACAGCTTGGCTAAAACAAGGCTAAACTTGGGCTGTCAGTGAAAATCTAATAAGCATCTAAGAATAGGCCAAAACTAGACTAGTCATCAAATAGACAGATTAGACAGACTATTGTTTGTAGCAAACATGCACTGTGATCTTACAAGAAATATAACTTTTAGTTTTTTACAGTTTTTTTGGTGCAGAAAAGTGTTCTTGGAGCTTCATATGATTACAGTTGAATCACAGAAGTCACATAGAATGCTTAGACAATGTGTTTGGTTCCTTTTCTGGACTTTAAACATCTTAGGACCATTGCAGTCTATTGAGATTTTATCTAAAATAGTTTATTTGTGAACAAAAGTCTCAGGGGTTTGGAACGAAATGAGTGTGAGTCATAAATACAATAATATTCTTACTGGGTACTGTTTTAAGGCTAACATACATTCACCTGCCACTTTATTAGCTACATCTTACTAGTACCGGGTTGGACCTCCTTTTGACTTCAGAACTGCCTTAATCCTTCGTGGCATAGATTTAACAAGGTCCTCAGAAGTTTTGGTCCATATTGACATGATAGCATCACGCAGTTGCTGCAGATTCACGGCATACTTGTCCATGATACAAATCTCCCATTCCACTACATCCAAAGGTGCTCTATTGGATTGAGATCTGGTGACTGTGGAGGCTATTTAAGTAAATTTGCTCTATATCGGACCATTCTCTAAACCCTAGAGATGGTTGTGCGTGAAAATCCCAGTAGATCATCAGTTTCCGAAATACTCAGACCAAGCCACATTCAAAGTCACTTAAATCACCCTTCTTCCCAATTCTGACGCTTGGTTTGCATTGCAGCAGATCGTCTTGACCAAGTCTACATGCTTTAATGCATTGAGTTGCTGCCATGTGATTGGCTGATTAAAAGTTGCATTAACGACAAGTTGGACAGGTGTACCTAATAAAGTGGCCGGTAAGTGTAGAATAAAATCCACTATGTTAGCTTGGATTATTAACATTACATTACTTGATTGCATACATTGATATGTTTTAATACATACAGGTTCCAGGTAAACTAATATTCAGCTGATAACTGCAATATTGTGCACCCCTAACTCCTCAGGCACTCTGGCATGCCCTTAGATGCCTCCAAGAAAAGACTCCATTCAGACAGTTGGTTTTCTAAGGATTTTTCCTTCTTTCGAGGTCCAACATAAATCATACAAAACAAGGAAATGTGAGAGATGGTATATTGGATGATTGAAGCTTCCCTGTAGTGCAGGCTGGTCACAGCTCAGGCTCATCCCTGTAGCACATAAGAGCACTGAACCGCAAATCCTATCCACTGGTGAGACTATGTATGTGTGTGTGTGTGTGTGTTTGTGTGTGCAGGTTGACCGCTGTGTGCCATTGAACTCTCCGGGGAACCACAGGAGGAACAGAGAGCCAAGACAGTTGAATTCCCTTTGTTTTGCCTTGAGGCTATGGCCGTAATGAATGCTGACAAAACTCATAAATTCCTCATACTGGGGTGCCACACATTTCCTCCAGCCCTATGGTATCAGCGCAATGGCAGAGGCAGATTTAAAAGGCATTAAGCAATTTATCAGGCCTCCTCGATAGATGTGGAGGCACGCATCAAAAAACACAAAGCATTCTGGGCCGTTTCAAATCGCCGCTTCAGATCATCCTTGCTTACAGAGTTCTCTATCAAAAATATCTCTATGTAGAAAGAACAGCTGACTCTGTCTGGGGACCTTTCTGTTCTGATACTCTGTCGGAAAGCCTGATTAAATGTGATTCTGTGGTGCATATAAACAGCTTTTTCAGAAGAAAACTAGGAGATGCATCACCAAGGTCATGGGCTCGATTCCCACGGAAGATGATAACTGAAGAAAATGTATGCTTTGAACAATCTTCCTTAAGGTCTTCTTCATACAAATGTTTCCATAAATGTGAAAATGTAAAACATACATAAAGTGGCTTATTCGTATTGATGAGAAAGGTTTCTTTAAAAGGTAAGCAAGTGGTTTAATTTACTTTTGCTCATCAAACCCCAGAGATGTAAAGAGTACTTGAAAATCATATGAGGAAAAGTGCAGTGAAAAAGACTCCATTACAAGTTACAAGACACCAGTTCCAAAACCACTTGATTCTTAGAGTATATGATTTCAGATCAGAAATCCCACACTAAAGGCTAAACAAAATCGAAGAAAATCCAAAATCCATCTGAAAAAAGTTTGTTTTGAGTTCATTTCAGCAGTTTGAATCATCTCACCAAAGTGAACTTTTGGGGGAGTTCTTTTGGCTTCTAAGTATCTTTGAGTTACTATTGATCTATGACGAATACATTGCACTCTGGAACTCTGCCTTCTTTGACATGCAATTTCTTGCCCCAACTCATTTTCCCAGGAGCTACGTTTTTTTTTTTTTTTTTTTTTTCAGTTTTTGTTTTCGTGAATCCATCAGAGGCTGCTGTATATGCTTTTTCAGATCTCAAATTTCTCTTGTGAGTGACATTCGCACCTGCTGCCCCTGTCGACTCACTGACTTACTGACTAACCAATCGACCGCTCCCACCACCTTTCCCTAAACCCAACCAACAGTGTTTTAAAAAGCACAGATTGACCCACCCACCCCCTTCCCTAAACCCAACCGCAGTGTTTTAAAAAGCAATGCAGAAAAAGAAAAGTGCCCTGATTTTTACTACATTTACAGATTTTACCACATTCTAAGAGGTCAGCTGTTAAGCACAAAAAGGAACAACGTCATACAGTACCGCCCCGTAGCGTTCATTTAAAAAAATGAAATGCAGTCATACGTACTTCTGGCTTCATAATTCATGATCTCCAGAAATGTATATAAGGCTACGTTTTCAGAATAAGCCTATGTTGACTAAGACACTGCAAGAGCCTTATTAGAGATGCTAATGCTTTGTATGAATGAATTGAAAACTTTGCATTTTTAATGTCATGTGCTCCAGTAAAGACCTAATCTGTCAAGCTATCTTGTAATATTATCAAAATATAAAATATGTTGCAGAATATTTTGCTGCAGTTATAATAAGGTACTATCGTTAGCAAAATTTGGTGATTTTATTTTAAAGATTCATTGTAGATCATGACCGTAATATAGTTATGAATGTAATAAATCAGCTGCTCGATATGCTTTTTATAGTAAAATCTTTATTAATGCCAATTTTATTACTCTTTGCTCGGTTTTGCACCCATGCTGCTCAGTTAGAAGGGTTATATGACCCTTCCCTTTACACCCCTTACACCCTTTTCACTACCCCCTCACATGAACGCACAAACCAACCGTAGGGGTGAAGGCAAGGGCTAAGGGGTAGAATTGGGATTGGACCTTAGTGTGTATTATGTCTGTCACATCGTGGCACACCACACACTATACGAGCATAATGGTGAAATGTAGGATTTTATTTGTCCTCATGTTTGTTTCTCTAACACATTTTTTTGTGTTTACTCAGCATAAGATTCATGCCAATGAAAAAAAAGTAGCTGATTTGTGAGGAGAGCAATCATGCTTATTTTATAAAATAGAAATAAAATGAACACTTCAATGTTGCAGAAAATCAAGGTCGACACAACAGCCTCTTTAAACATCCACAATCACTCAAGAATGTGCAAAAAAAAAAAAAGAGAGAAAATAACCAATGAGCAGCAGTTCTGTGGGTGAAAATGCTTTGTTGATGCCAGAGGAGAATGACCAAACAGGCAACAGTAACTCAAATAACCACTCGTTACAACTGAGGTCTGCTAAAGATCATCAGAGCTACAGCAGCCGCAGAAGAAGAGCACATCTGTGATGCTCCTGACAGCTAAAAACAGCAAACAGAGGCTACAGTTCAAACCAGCAAACCACCAGGTTCTGCCTGTCAGCAAGACGTTTTTGATCATATAAAATACAACAACATTTAGTATGATCACTTAATGTTTTCTTTACTTTAAAACAGCTAGCCGGCAGCTAGCTCTCTCCAGCTCTCACATGGTCGCTCACTGAAGATAAGCAGGGCTGCGCCTGGTCAGTACATGGATGGGAGACCACATGGGAAAGCTAGGTTGCTGCCGGAAGTGGTGTTAGTGAGGCCAGCAACCCAACCTGCGGTCTGTGTGGGTCCTAATGCCCCAGTATAGTGACGGGGACTCTATACTGCTCAATGAGCGCCGTCTTTTGGATGAGATGTTAAACCGAGGTCCTGACTCTCTGTGGTCATTAAATCCTGGCCAAATCTGCCCATTGGCCTCCTAACAACTCCCCATATCATAATTGGCTTAATCACTCTGTCTCCTCTCCGCCAATCAGCTGGTGTGCGGTCTGGCACAAAATGGCTGCCGTCGCGTCATCCAGGTGGATGCTGCACACTGGTGGTGAATGAGGAGATTCCCCCCCTTGTGTAAAGCGCTTTGAGTGCCCAGAAAAGCGCTATATAAATGTAAGGAATTATTATTATTACTTTAAATAAGTACTGGAATAACACAATATAAGTGTTGTTTCATTTTACCCTGAATGAACATGGAACATTTTAGCTTACCTAAAAATTGTAATTTCCTCACCATTTACTCATACTCAAGTGGCCTTTATGAATTTTATTTCTCAATTGAACACAAATCAAGATATTCTAAAGAATGAGGGAAAAAGCAGCCATTGACATTCATATAGGATAAAAATATACAGTATGTCTTTAATATAATAAAGTTATTGGCTGTTTTTTTATATATTTTATCCTATTTTTTTTTAATGCAGGAAAATAGTAAAAAGTAGAGATTTAGCCCTTTAAGAGCACTCCGCTCAATACTTGACCTTCCTAAGCCACTAAATTAAGATGTGCCAATGCCGCTCAAACTAAATCTCTTTCAGACAGCTGCCAATAGCACATTAGCATGCTAAAAACCTATATATTTACATTTATACTGGGTCCACAAACTTGAAGTGAATACTTTTATAGAACCTCATTTTAAACATGTATTCTTGCCTGAGCTTATTTAATGTATAAGTTACATTTAGTTTTTTTTTTTTTTTTTTCTGTAGTATTGACTTCATCACAGAATCATTTTTATCATTGAATGGCTCATGGTCATTCAGCGTATGTAGATTTTTTAACTGTGATGTCTATGATGTCATTTCCAGTATTGCAGTTATTCAATATGCACTAAGCGATCACCAAAGCTCTCTCTTTTTTGTTGTGGATCATAAAACAGTTATGCTGCCTCAGAAACTGGTCTGAAATCAGTTTTGTGAGGTGCATCTGTGTGCTGCTTTGAAGTCGGTGCTGAGAAATAACCAAAAAGATTCATGCAGTCCAAACACAAATGGACTCCCATTTTACAAAAGTAAGTGAATGCAATTAGATTAAGTTCGACAAGAAATTAAGAATTGTGCTGCATTAGCTGATTTTAAGTAAATTGAAAACGCTGCAAAAAAAACTGCATGTATCAAGTGTAATGCAATTAAGGATTTCTATAATACTCTGTTTTAGTCAAATTCGAAACCAACACAGAATGAATTATTTGCAGAAGCAAATGTACTGCAACAAGCTCTGCATAAGTGAACAATCCACCCAAAATGATGGAATAGACAAAAAAAAAAAAACATGTTTCAAATGCAAAAATGTTATTTAAATATAATGTGTGAGATTGACCAACAAATGTGCTATTATGTGACAAAAATCTCACATTTCAGACTGTTGTGAATGTTTGCCAAGGCTTTGGATTAAAGGTAGTATCATACATACAGCACAGAAAAAGAGATTTTTGTAAAAATCTTCTTTAATGTGTTACTTAATGAAAAAGGTACCTACACCGTTGATGGCCTAGGGTGAGTAAATTAACAGCAAAGCTTCCTTTTGGGTGATTTATCTCTTTAAGGTGCCATTACATTAGCAATATTTTAGCCAAAATGTCATCATTCATTCAAGTCACTTTCAAACAAAGCAGCTTTCAGTGACCTGTTTTTGAATGATGTAAAACTTTCACTTAAGCAAAATTCCCAATATAATCCTATTGAATAAAGTGGACTTGATATGATTTTATCAGATATACAGTAGCAGTGCAATTGCACTAATAGTGCATTGAATACATATACAACAAAATATTTCTTAAAGTACTGTATATTCATTTCTGTAAAAAAAAAATCACTGTAAAAAACATGTATATTATCAATATGTTATGGCAATTTCTTTGCCAATTCAACTCATTAAAATGTGTTAACATAATTTGTTTTACCAGTTCCAATATTGTAAAAACCAATTAGTTGATGTTACTTAAAAAACCCATATAAATTTAATTATTATTATTATTAAATGTGCTGTATGTAAGTTTTTGACTCTTCTAAAGCAAAAAAATACCATAATATGTTTGCAGATATTTAAGAAACATGCTAAGTGAACATTCTTGTTTATCTGAAAAACATTGCTTATGTCAGATATTCTGCTTTGAAAACGTCTGTTACATGCCAGAATGTCTGTCTTTGTTTTGGTTTTTTTAAACCGGCCCAATGCCAGTTTAGCTGATTATATTTCAGCACCCCTGGTTACCTTGGTGGAAAACTGCATATTTCATTAATTCAGTTGAACACCGTATTCTCAAAGTATGCGTCCGTGACTGAAATGCAACCTCCGGTTGACAGAAGCAGGCTCCTAAATAAGACGCAGATTCAGAGTTCCACGTGAGGTGTTATTAATTAGCAAATCAGCATAGATACACAGTGATGAGCAATTTGGCTGTTTGCATCAAATGAAACATGACAGAAATTTAAATACAGCCTCTTAGAAGCACAGAATAGTACACTTACTGCACTCCAATGAAATGTTAAGGTTTATAATAATTAAAACATATTAAACCTCTTTAACATTATTAAATGGACATGCTGAATCACTGATAAGTGTTGGCTTACACTCAGTCACAGGTATAAAGTTCAATTTCAAACAGTTTATTTTATTTTCAAGATCTGAGGTGAACTATCTGTTGCTGCTTTTAGTAGTATGGCAATAAATGTCATTCAAACTCACATTATTAGCATTTAATAACCTAACATATACATTTGAGGTCTTGGTAAGGACAAAAACTTATTTTAATATGGTAAATATTCCTTCTATCACATGCCGTTGCTTTTATTTAAATTATTAAATTATTTTAGTTATTGTAGTCAGTCTCGCTCCTGTTGATGTCATCAATCTGGCAACCTGCTCTTGCGCATGTTTTGTACCAGGCGTGCAATACCTAGTTCAACAACTGGATGTCAAACTTATTGCACCTTTAAGTAAATGAACTGTGCATCATTTAAAGACCAGTTAAGTCAACTTACATCTTTTTAAGGCAACATTTACTCACCATATCTAACTAAAGTAACTAATCACTTTTTACAGTGAACTTGATGTTATGAACCATCGCTATGTAATTGAATTGAAATGACATATACTGATTAACTGTAAAAAATTGCTGGGTTACACAAAATTCCTTCAAGTTGTCCTAACACAAATCGATTAAGTTAACCTAATTGTGTTTACAAATTTAGGTAGATTGAACATAAAACAAATAAGTTGTTCTAAGACAAATCTTAAGAATTGTGTTGTTTCAACTCAATTTAAATAAGTAGTTTCAACAAGCTGCAAAAGTCATTTTGGGAGTGTACAGTGTGTAATAAAATCAAAACAATACAATTCCTGTAAGCTACAAATAACTTTTGGTCTTAATTTAATTTAATTTTAAGGCACAATTCCTTCTATTAACAAACTTTTGCCTCTTTAAACTACTTCTGCTGCTTATTGAAGGTTATTAAGATGGTAAGGTTTAGCTATCAAAAGAAACAAGATCATGCAGAATATAAGTGTGTACTTATAGTTCAAATAAACAGCCAATATTGTAATAATAATCAGCAATAAGGCACTAGTTAAAATGATAGTTCAACAAAACAAAAATTACCATACAATTTATTTTCCCTCATGTGGTTTTAATCCTTTATGAGTTTCATTAATGCAGTGTTCTTTAGTTTTATTCCCAACAACTTACTGGTGGTAACAACAGCCAGTAAGTTGTTGGGAATAAAACTAAAGAGCATTGATAGTATACAAAGAAAGAGTATTAAATAAGGCTATCTTGATTGTTAATGATAAGAGACATCCTTTATCATACACCTTCAAATTGTTACCATCAGGTGGTCAATATTGTGTTCCCAGATGTGTAAGAAATAGAACAAAATTATCATTTATACCTCAAGTAATTAAGTTTTTTAATTGCTCCTCTCTCAGTAGAAGTTGATGGCCAGTAGACTGGATATTTATTTAGAATAGGGGTACCATGGTACTTTAGGTTTTTAAATTATTTATTTATATAAATGCCAAATGTGAGTGTATACCGCAAACGAAATTTCCCTATGGGGACAAATAAAGTTAACTAATTAACTAACTAACTAGCTAACTAACTTTATATCATTAAACACTAAGGAGATATTTTCAAGAATGTTGGTTGAAAGAAATTACTACAGTATGTAAGTCCCAGCAACCAGCATTCTTCCAAATACCTTCTCTGGTGTTCAACAGAAATAAAAAAATCAAATAGGTCTGAACAAGTGAAGGGTTAGTAAAGTATGACAGAATTAAAGTTATTGGTTAAACTGCCCCTTTATATGGTCCTTAAACTAAAGTATTGGTCCTTAAACTAAAGGCACTAAATGAAAACCATGTTTTATTACTATTGGGGAATTCTACACCATACACAGGGGCGTAGCAACCGGGAGGGGGTTACTTTTAGAGACAGACCATTTCGAAGCAGGTGATTAATAATTATATGAATGTAAACTTTTGGATCTCATACAGCTGCACCCCCCCCCCCCACCCCCCTACACACACACACACTTTTAAAATGTCTGCTATGCCCCTGACCATGCAGAACCTAACGTGTGTGTGTGCATGTTCTGAGAAGGCATTGACTTTAATGATGACAGTCTCGATGATAAACTACAGCATATTCACTGCCCTACAGTGAAACACTACCATTTTACCAGCTTTTACCCTCCTGCTAACTGCAGTGTTGGATTAAAGCGCAGCCCTCACAGATTCACTGAGTCATTCTCTGATGGAATATAATAAAGCAGCGTGTCTGATCGTGATGCCTGCCCTCACGTCTTTATGGTTCTGTCAGCTCCCCTTTCAAGATTGACTCAATGTAATATCTGTTATATACTTTCAAAAATCTGTCAACGTTGAAGACATCGTAGTATTTATTGCCTTTATTCGTGTACCCTCGCTGTTCAAGGTTGCTATATTTTAACATGGCACTGGCAGTTAAACGTGAAACCAGAAAGCAGTTGTCCAACAGTGCGGTTTTTATAACAAAATACATAATACATTTTATTTACCGCTACCGCTAATTAGCTTTTGTTTAATTTATACGAGGCTTCTAAATGGGTTTCGCCTGTAGGGCTGTTTTTATGGATGTGCAAAGAATGATCTATTGAATGCTGTTACTGCAGTCTTCTCTCTGCTGAAGAGGCAAGCACAAGAAATACGCAAAAAGTTCTTGCTGTGAGTATTGATTTAACTCTGCAGAGTTAATATTAAAGAAAAAAAATCTCAAAAGTACACACTGAAGGATAAGCCTGTCCTGCCAACTGACCAGCTTCAAGACTTTCACAGAAAAATGGTTTAAGTAAATAATGTAGATCAGTTGATTCCCTCTTTAAGAACTTTGGAAAAAACAAAAATAATTTGTTTGTTTATTTCCATATAGACTTATTCTATTTTAGGAACATTTTAGGTTTATTTTAAGGTAAAATTATTGTTTAAAAATCTCAATAAACTCCTAATTTTATGCTTATTAATAGTTAGTAAGATAACAGTTGGGTTATTTTGGGATTTGGGATGGGATTTGGGATCTAGAATTAGATCTTACTTTATAAATATTAATAAAATATCTTATTAATTATCCAGTAGTTAATATGGGAATTAGTCAACATTATTTGACCAAATGTTGATTATTTTTTATTCAACCCAGGCTCATTATGAAAACGTACCACTATATACATTTATGTAGAGCACCAAATACGTCACAGGAGCTGTGTTTTCTGGCAGTTTTTGTTTTCGCGAATCCACCAGAGGCCGCTATGTACGATTTTTCTCTAGCGAGTGCCATTTGTGCCTGCTGTTCTCACGTAAATCCACCAGAGACTGTTGTCAACAGACTAACTGACTGACGAATTACCCAACTTCCTCCTTACCTAAACTCAACTGTCAAGATCACCAGCGATCTACTACCAGAGATCGCTGGTAAACACACTCACATTCATATGGACTACAAATCCACCATGTTTTGGACTACAACAACCAGATCATGACTGATTACACGCACACAGCTGTAGCTGCTCAAGGACTGATTAACGCACTACATAAGAAGCACAAACAAAAACACTGTTGCTGAGTCTTGCTAGCTGTACAAGTGAACGTTACGACGCATTTCTCCTTGCCTTGCCTTCCGTGTTTTAGACCTTTGCTTTGTTTTGTTTAATATTCCCTGTATGCCGCCTGCCTTGTGACCATCTGCCTGCTATTATGACTACGACTCTGGATTGCCCATATACATCTGTTTGTTCCTGTTTTGACCACTACTTGCCTGACCATTCTACTAATAAAGTCCTGCATAAGGATCCTCACTACGTTGCAGCGTCCATCCTTGTTATAGAAGACATAGCCAGAAAAATGGATCCAGCGGTTTTATTAGTACGTCTACAGCAAGGTAACAGTTCCCAAGAATCATATCCAAGAATACTTGAACATTGCTAATAACACACATTTGCCAGACTGTATACTTATTGACTATTTCATTTATGGGTTAAACGAACCGCTGAAAAGCATACTCACCGCTGTTGATTCTTGAGGGTTGTCTGTGGGCTCATCCTTCACAATTGGCAAAATGGAGGAGGACAATCCTAAATATTTTTTTGGGGGGGTAGTGTACAGCAAGACCCGCTGGCAACGGGGTTTGTTGGACAGACCACCACAACGATTATGCTGGCATCACCATCACTCCTGTCTCTTGCACATTAGTTACCTGACAAGATGGCCGCCAACACAGTACCAGAGCTGCCAGATCCTCCGTCACTGCCAGAGCTGCCAGAGTCGACGCCGCCACCAGAGCTGCCAGAGTCGACGCCGCCACCAGAGCTGCCAGAGTCGACGCCGCCACCAGAGCTGCCAGAGTCGACGCCACCGCCAGAGCTGCCAGAGTCGACGCCGCCGCCAGAGCTGCCAGAGTCGCCGCCGCCGCCAGAGCTGCCAGAGTTCACGCCGCCACCAGAGCTGCCAGAGTCGACGCCGCCGCCAGAGCTGCCAGAGTCGACGCCGCCACCAGAGCTGCCAGAGTCGACGCCGCCGCCAGAGCTGCCAGAGTCGACGCCGCCGCCAGAGCTGCCAGAGTCGACGCCGCCGCCAGAGCTGCCAGAGTCGACGCTGCCACCAGAGCTGCCAGAGTCGACGCTGCCACCAGAGCTGCCAGAGTCGACGCCGCCGCCAGAGCTGCCAGAGTCGACGCTGCCACCAGAGCTGCCGCCGCCGCCTAAGCTTCCCGAAGGGCCACCACTGCCTGAGTTTCCCAAATGGTCACCGCCGCCTAAGCTTCCCGAACGGCAGGCGCCAGATCCTCTTGAATTCTTCGAATGGCGGGCGCCAGATCCCCTTGAATCCCTCGAATGGCGGCCGCTAAATCCCTCTGAATCCCTCGAATGGTGAGCACCAGAGTCCTTTGAAGTCCTCGAACGGCAGGTACCAGATCCTCTTGAATTCCACGAATGGCGGACGCCAGATCCCCTCGAATTCCCCTAATGGCCATGGGCGCCAGATCCTGCCAAATTCCCTGAATGGCCATAGCCGCCACCTGTGTCCCTCGAATGGCCAGAGCTGCCTCCTGAGTCCCACGAAAGGCCAAAGCCGCCACCGGAGTCCCTCGAATGGCCAGAGCTGATTCCTGAGTCCCACAAAAGGCCAGAGCCGCCACCTGAGTCCCACGAATGGCCGGCCGAGCCGTGTGACTTCCCAGAGTCACCAGAGCCATGTAACTTCCCAGAGCCGTGTGACCTCTTAATGTCTCCTGAACCCAAGCCTCCTGACCCACTGGGGTTTAATCAACTGGCAGTGACTCTCGAACCAAAGCCTCCTGACCCACTGGGGTTGAATGAACTGCCAGTGCCTTTTGAACCAAAGCTTCCTGACCCACTGGGGTTGAATGAACTGCCAGTGCATCCTGAACCTAAGCCTCCTGATCCACTGGTGTTTAATGAACTGCCAGTGCCTCCTGAACCAAAGCCTCCCGACCCACTGTGGTTGTATGGCCTATCTATTCCTGCTAAATCAAACCCCTCAGACATACTTCTGCTCCATGCTCCAGGCCCTCCGCAGCTCCACGCTCCAGGCCCTCTACAGCCCCATGATCCAGGGCCACTGCAGCTCCACGCTCCAGGACCTTCGCAGCTCCACTCTCCAGGCCACGACCACCCACTTCCCTAAACCCAACCGACAGTTTTAAAAAGCAATCCAGAAAAAGAAAAGCCCTCGCCTGATTTTTACAACGTTTTCGGATTTTACCACATTCTCACCCTGTTATTTACTTGTACTATTTTTTGGCTTCTGTTTTTGTCTTACCCACTTTCTGGAATTGTTTTTTTGTAGATTTGAACCTCGTCGTCATGGTCAACTACTCTCTGTGTCTCAAGTCCACCGACGTACATGGCGAGCTAACTGGACAAACTGATAACAGCAGGAAAGCCGTCCATACAGAGGTAAGCGGTCAGCTGATAAGCACGAAAAGGTACGGCGTCATATCGCCCCATATCGCTCGGTTTAAAGATGAAATGCAGCCATACGTACTTCTACATAATTCGCGATCTCCAGAAATGTATATAGGGCTACGTTGTCAGAATCAGCCAAGGTTTTTTATTATTACTTATTTACATTATATAATCAGATTAATAAACAGTAAATTATACATAGTTTGCTTAAATAAAATATCAAAATACAGTCACATTTTACAATTAGGTTTCATTAGTTAATTTTAATGTATTTACAAACATTAAGAAACAATAAAAAATACATTTATTGCTGTATTTATTCATCTTTGTTAATATTAGATAATGAAAACGCTGTTGTTAATTGTTAGTCCTTGTTGACTCACAGTGCATTAACTAATGTTAGCAAGCACAACATTGGATTTCGGAATGCATTAGTAAATGTTGAACTATAATTAATAAATGAAGAAGTAAAAGTAGACCTTCGTTATTATTTCATGTTTTAAAAATACATTAACACTAAATAAAGAAACTTTACTGTAAAATGTGACCTAAAAATATGATTGTATGTGGCCAAAGCAGTTTAATATTTAATCAGATAAATAATAGTTTACATACTATCACCCTTTCAAAAAATTAGCCATGATTTTGCTGCACTAAAAGTTTAACAATGACTGTGGTTACACAAGTGGTCATTCTGCTAAAAAATAATAGCAACATCGTCACCTTAGAATTATAAGGTTCTATCTGACATTTTTGTCAAAATTGAGTTATTGACATACTCTTATTAAATGACCACTTATTTACATTATGGGATGTTTTTTATAAGTTGTTTACATTAAGACTTTTTATTTAGAAAACAAATGTTACACACATACTGTTTGCTCTGGAATGCAAAAACTTTGAAGCTCAATATCTCAAAATCATTCAGAACGCAGATAGAACCTTATAATTCCAAGGTGACGACATGATAATCAATGCTAACATCTTGGTAAAACATGTTGTCAATGTGCTACAGTATACTATCAATGTTCAACCATCTGCTTCAAACTAAAAATCATTCAAGTCTGCATCAACCAGAAGTTGCTGATGCTTATTTGAGTATGTTCATGTACTTCCAACTGAAAGAGAATATTAAGTAGGGGGTGGGGCTTCATTTTGTGCATCATCCCCTCATAGCAATCTAACATTAAGAGAGGTGTGGTTAAGGATATTAATATACAGTTGCTATAGAAGCCCTCAGGTTGATATCAACAGAAGAACTGCCTTTCCAAACAAGGGCGTAGAATTGGCATGGACGGAGGGGATGTGTCCCCACCAATATCCACCAATTACTGAAATGTCCAAACCAATAATTTAATCGACTTCAAAATGATATAATGCTCAAATAGTGCACAAAGTCAAGTTCGCTACAAGATCACTGTCATACTACAAACCAATTTGGTTTCGATTTTGGCCTCCATGATTATGAAAAACAATAATCGTGATAAAACAGTTAAATTGCATCACACATCTCTTTAAATTACTCTACATTCATACCTCCTAAAAGCCCAGCTGCAGTAAAATCATGTAAATTGACTTTTGCAGCATGGGACGTGATTGTTATTTGTATTATTAAGTGTTTATTTTATATTAATAAGTAATCTATTTATGTATTTAAAAGCGCAAAATAGAATTTGTGCTGTTCAAAGCATACGCTCTAGGGATGTAGGCCTATGTCCCCACTAATGTCAAGATTTAATCTACACCCTTGACTCCAAAGCTGGAAGTAAATGGTCAGATTTTTTTGCGGATTTCAGCAGATTAACTTGCACAGATTAATTATTCTCCTTAATAAATAACAATGTGAGCTTGCAAAATAATCATTGTAAATTAAGATTTCTTGTGGACATTTAAGCTTGCAGCTTTTAAATCAACCTTTTCTTTTAAATATCAAATACAAAGTGGCCAAACAAAATCTACCTTGAATAGTTTTGTTTATGATTTCATAAAATGAGAATTTACCATATAAAAAATAAATAATGATCCATTATTAAAATTTTAAGATAGATAGTTTATAAAAAAAACTTCACAATGGTAAAAACTCAGCGTCTACTAGACTAGACTAGAATTGATCAAAGATGTTGTGTAGTAAATTGCCATTTGTTGAGAAGTCACATGAATGACAATGGTCCTTCTCTACGGTATAGTGTATGATTATAGAGAGAAATGCAAGCTACAGTAGGTTAAATGTCAAGCAATAAACCAAGACTAATTTAACTTACACACTAACACTTGGAAATAAACCTACAGTATACTGAAAAAAAATGATTCAGAGATGATTCCTTGGATTTACTTTTTTTTTTTACTCAAACAAATTTAAACAAATAAATTAAGTTAAAAATGACTAAATTGTCTTTGTTTGTTTAAATTCAACACATACTGTATAAATTGTTTGCAACAAGTTTGCAGACATCTTTTTTTTCAGTGTACGTGTGTAATAATACCAGACAAACAGCAAAGTAAATTGTATATCTAGCATACACATGGTGATATACAGTACAGTATATTCGGTAACACTTTATTTTGATGGTCCATTTGAGAATCAGTAGACTGTCTGCTTAATATCTGTTGACACTGACAATTAACAGTCCTTCAACAGACATTTAACTGACTATAAGAAACTTTGCAAGTACATGTCAACTTACACTAACCCTAACCCCAACCCCAACTCTAACCCCAACCTAACAGTCTACTTATAATCTAATGATAATTAGTTGCAATGTAACTTAAATTCAACAAACGGACCATCAAAATAAAGTGTGACCGTATATTCTGAACTGGGTCACCAACATCAAGTAAGGCCAGCTATGACCCACATGTGAAACGTTTGATAAATTGAACGACCTTCTTGACTGAAAATCAATGTCCATAAGTGATATCTGCAATCAGTGTTAAGGGGCGATGATGAGAAACTAACATTTGGCTTGCAGTTTTGATCCTCTTTCTATGCTGGGCTGGAAAGTGTATTAATTACGCATTTGTATTTTTAAACCTTGATACACTGGGGTGGACGGAAGGGTTTGTTGTTACTTGAGGTGATTTTTTTTTAATGATGGCAAAGTAACAATGCACACTGATTGGAGGGCTTTTGAAGTAATCATAAACAGGGCATTTCAGAGTCAGATTGAGAAAGAAGAGGGTTCACCAAGCATATTTAGTGCGTCCTTTGATACTTGTATTTTCAGAATCTACAATAAGTTTCTCAAAGCCTAGTTTTATGAAGCAAGAGTGCCATGGCAACATTGCAATGAAATCCTTCAAGCTAATTTTTTTTCCCCCAATGCATTCTCAAATCCAAACTCTAAGTTACTGCTTCCGAGTTCATTAACTAATTTTAGGAGGGAAGAATAGAGTATTCAAATTCAAATTGAAGAGTGAGATTGTAAGGAAGGTTAGGTATTTTTAATTGGATTAATTTGCATAAAGAAATTAGTTTTATGTATCTTCAAACATCATAATCCATAATTACTTTACCATTCTTTCCTATGCCATATGTACGCTTGTATTTGCATAATATTAATTAGAGAAATGTTCTGTCACAAAGGGTCAGTTTAAATGAACATTGTTGAGCTTCTTGTCATTTGAATAGCAGGATAATTACCTATTGCTCGCTGGTCAATGACTATTTTAAGGAAGAAAAAAAAAATCAATATTAGAAGTACAATATGACCTGATGACTCGACCTGAGGCGAAAGGTCCTAACAATATGTATTATCTCATTTAAGTCAATAGTTAACAGTGACAGTAATGAGTCAATAAAGAAGGATACCATGTCTAGTGTGTCAGCAGTGGAGATTCTACCTGAAAGATTGCAAGAATAAAGCTGTATTTTCCTTTTTTCTTAAAAATAAAAAGATCTGTTTGATTCAGGTCAAGATTCAGCTCCAAAACGAGGCTGCAATAACAAGCGCTTTGTGGGACAGGGAACAATGGTTGTGAGGAATTGAAAGTGCACTTTAGAGTCTGCTCAACAGATTTGGTCAAAGGCAGTAGATAACATTCAGAGAGTGGAGCCATCACTCCAATGTCCATCAAAAGGTGTGTCTGCCCTCAAAGAGAGCACAACAGAGTTTGAAGAATCCATTCCCTGGACAGGAATGCAGCCTGGTTTTTATTGCTCTAAAATCTATACTGCAAAAATAAAAAAATAAAAAATGCTCTATTCAGAGGTTTGCAGTATTTTCTTGCAAAAATATCTAGCAATTTTCTTTCCAAAAGAAATGTTGAAGAAAAAATAATTTTCCTTTGTAGTAAGTGGAATTAGTTTATCTCAAGATATATTCTCAGAATCTTTACAATATAAAAAAAAATTGAGATATTATGCAGGTCAAAACATCCAAATCACAAAAGCTTTGAGAATGTTTTACTTGTGAATTTCAAACCATATTGATGTTTATATCTAGGCCACCATAATACATTTGTACTATGAACGTAAGGAAACATCCAACATAGGCTCATTCTGAAAACGTAGCTCTATGTACGTTTCTGGAGATTGCGAATTATGTAGCCAGAGCTACGTATGGCTGCATTTCATCTTTAAAATGAATGCTATGGGGTGGTATAATGCCGTTCCTTTTCTCACTTGCCAGCAGACCACTTACCTCCGTATGGACGGCTTTCCTGCTGTTACCAGTTTGTCCAGTGGCTCGACACGTACGTCGGTGTACTTGGAGATGGAGAGCGGAGTTGACAGCGACAATGGGGTTTGAGTCTGGTGAAGAACGGTTCCAGAAAGCAGATAAGACAAAAACAAAAGTCAAAAAA
Organism: Danio kyathit; assembly: GCA_903798195.1. Lineage (NCBI taxonomy): Eukaryota > Metazoa > Chordata > Actinopteri > Cypriniformes > Danionidae > Danio > Danio kyathit. The sequence continues at coordinate 22,824,215 of LR812533.1, read as the reverse complement.
TCAAATAAAAAGTAAATAACAGGGTGACAATGTGGTAAAATCTTAAAATGTGGTAAAAAATCAGGGGGCTTTTTTTTTTCTGGGTTGCTTTTTAAAATACTGTGGTTGGGTTTGGGGAAGGGGGTGGGCGGGTCAATCGATGCTTTTTAAAACACTATTGGTTGGGTTTAGGGAAGGGGAGGATGGGTGGATCGGTTGGTTGGTCAGTCAGTAAATCAGTCAGTTGACAGCAGCCTCTGGTGAATTTACATGAGAACAGCAGGCGCGAATGGAATTCGCAAGATAAATTTGAGATCTGAAAAAGCATACACAGCGGCCTCTGGCAGATTCGCGGAAAAACAAAAACTGCAAAAAAAAAACATAGCTCCTGGGACATATTTTACAATCTTCAAAAATGTATATAGTGCTACGTTTTCAGAATGAGCCTGGGTTGGAAACGTCAATATTATTACGGAAGGACGCTGGACAACGGAATTGAGGGTCCCTGTGCGGTTTATTTGCAAGATTGGTCAGGCAGCCAATGGTCAAAACTGGGGCAAACGGATGCATACAGAGAAATCCAGACTGCTGGTCACAAACAGGCGAATGTTCAGTACAGGTGACAAGGAATCAAAATGATAAAACAAGGCAAAGGGTCAACTCACGGCTAGGCTAGACAAGACAAGAAAATGTTTCACAGTGCTACAGGATAACAAGACACTAGTGTGAATGAGTGAGGTGTATTTATAGTCCTGGAAATCAGTGATGATATGCTTCAGCTGTGTGCGTATAAGTGTCTGAATTATTGTCATCTGTAGCGGGTGTACTGTATATTGGTGCAAGGTATTGTGGTAGTAGTAGTTCTGGTCAGTGGCCGAAATAAATTTTTTTTTTTGCTCGATCCCCATCATCGCGGTCAACTCCTATTTGCGTCTCAACTCCGCCATCGTACACGGTGAGCTACTGGAGCATTTACAAAAATAGTTAGCTCAATGTAATGCATTGTAATCTTTTATCTACATACTGTAGAAATTTTGGATTTGAGTAACTCAGTTGGTAGAGCTTTGCACTATAGTTCCACAATAATTATGCGGATCTTTGAAATGTTGAGATACCACAGTTGTTGTTTTGTGTAACCTTGAATGTCATGGCAACAGACTACAGCACAAAGTACCTCACGGAACTAAAGTAAATGAAGCAAGCTAGTATGTGCAGGCCACAAAATGTTGGCGAAATAAGACATTAGTGGACCATAATGAAGAAAACATCTTGCACAAAATAAATTCAAGCACTTCCAAGGAAATGTATATGTGTTTGTTTTTAGTTTGTTTTTAGAAACTTTCAAGGGCCTTGATTTTTTTTTTTTTTTTTTTTTTTTTTTTTTCTGATTCACAAACTTTTAAGAATTTCAACCCATGGCAACTTTGAAAAACAGAACCAGGAGGGTTTTGGGGGTTTTAGTGATTGACATAGTAGAGCTTAAAGAGGACAGGAAACTGGAAGAAAGAGCAGAGGATGAGCTGAGAGTAGAGTCGCTAGATGGAGGACCCATGATGGGGCAAAGGGGGAATGACTGATGTAGTTGGAACTAACACAGGTGCAGACCCAGGTAAACTGAGACGATGATGTCCTGTAGGTCAAAACTCCTGATCTCGAGAACCAAGGTGTCACCACAGATAAACAATGCCAAAAAATCTCTTGAGAAAATGATTCAATAACAAACCAGTTTTTTACAGTTACTGTGAGGTTGGTATTCATTTGAAGCATCAAGTCACTTCCATAGGTCATTTAACCTATTTTATTTATTTCTGTAAATGTCAGTAATTATGATCATTTGATGTTAAACAATTGTTAATCATACAAAAAAAGTTACTGCATGGTTGAAAAGACGGACATTGTTTAGTATGACTAGTGTTTTCTCTCGTTTTGCAGCATAGAGAAGAGGAAGAGTCCATGGAGCTAAAGAAAGAAGAAGCTATACAATTTAGTTTGAATGTATATTTTAGCAAAATTAAGATTTCGTTGTTGTTGTTTTTTTTTAATATTCCAAGTTTTTATTTTAATTTTGTTCATTTTAATAAGAATTGTTTTATAAAACATAGAAAGTGCTGGCAGAGACTGACTGATTTTCACTGACTGTGTCCACCAATGCCTGGTTTGTACAGTCAAAATGACAAATGATGTCCCTCTCTTGTTGCCACAACAACGGTCGTTTCACGAGTTCACACTTACAGATATTTGACTGAATAGAAAATGCATTTGGATTGCTGTCCGACAAGAGGGCTCTGAGCTCGGAAAGACACCGCAACTTGTGTTATCTAAACCCAACCAACAGTGTTTTCAAAAGCACTGATTGACCTGCCCACCCACTTCCCTAAACCCAATCAACAATTTTCAAAAGCAATCCAGAAAAAGAAAAGCCCTCGCCTGATTATTACCACGTTTTCAGATTTTACCACATTCTCACTCTGATATTTACTTGTTTATTTTATATTTTGGATCCTGCAATATTATTGTCTTACCTGCTTTCTGGAGCTGTTCTTTACCGGACTTGAACCCCGTTGTCGTGGTCAACTCCTCTCTGCATCACAAGTCCGACAACGTACATGTCGAGCTAACAGGACAAACTGGTAACAGCTGTCCATACGGAGGTAAGCGGTCAGCTGGTAAGCACGAAAAATAACAACATCATACAGCCCCGTATTTTTTGTTTTAAAAATGAAATGTAGCCATATGTATTTCTAGCTACATAATCCGCAATCTCCAGAAACGTATGTAGGGCTACGTTTTCAGAATGAGCCTATGTTAAAAACGAAGATGGGATATGCTCGACTATTTATAGGGGTTTGGTCTTATGCTGATTGGATAATAGAATGATTGTCAGTATTAGTCTTTTGAAAACATCTGCAAATGCTCCTCCCAAAATTTGTTTATAAAATATCTTGCAGCATAAAGCATATGGTGGAAACTTACAAAACAATTGACTTGAATTTTAATCCACCTTTTCCCAACCACATTATGTTTTTGTTTTTTATTAATCATACAGCAGATCACAAAGGTATTTCTATTAAATAAAAAAATAATATAAAGTGATTTTTTAATGCTGTGTAGTTAATTAATAAGAAAATGGTAGTGGTTAAAGGATGATTTATACTTCTGCATTGAGCACACGCATATTGTCCAAAGCAACCTTCATGTGGTCACATAACCCTCACCGTGGGTGACGCCAACACTAATGCACACCTCTCAAAACATGTAAGTACATGTCGCAATGACCCATAGTGCAAACTCTCTGGTTGGTCGGCTTGGAAGCGGTGACAAGTGTGGGTGGTGCTTAGAGCTGTGAGCCCGATGGAGCAAGTGTTTACAAGTGTGGAGTTGCGTGAATGAACTCCAGATAGAAACTTTTGTTTTGTGTTTACCTTATAATTAAAGTTGTTGCACGTCTACCAGTTCCCACCTCTGAATGAGTGAGTTTAGGCTACTTGTACAAGATGCACTCCTTGAAAATAAATTTTTGGCCCACATCTTGCACTGAAAAATATACTGACACAACTCTGATAAATAGTAATAAGCAATTAAAATAATAATGATAATCTATGGATAAAAGTTAAACCAGGTGGTTATGATGCCTGTTAAAGGGTTAAGGTAGCATCCAGAAAAAACAAAACACGCTCAAAGAAATTCAACACAGAGGAACGTAAAAATCTTACTGCCAGCCAGCATTTTGGAAGTGTTATTGTGAGCAACACAAACAGCACACAGGACTATAAATGCACGACTACGCACAAGGCATGCACTGTGGGTCACGTTGATCACTCGACGCAGAAGTATAAACAAGCGTTAAGGGATGGTGCAGGAAGGGCTTTATTCTTAAATATCATTGTTGCCAATTAAATATTATTTTAAATAGCACAATACTATTTTTTATTTTATTTTCGGCTTAGTCCCTTTATTAATTTGGGGTCACCACAGCGGAATGAACCGCCAACTTATCCAGCATGTGTTTTACGCAGCGGATGCCCTTCCAGCCGCAACCCATCTCTGGGAATCATTCACACACACTCATACACTACGGACAATTTAGCCTACCCAATTCACCTGTACCGCATGTCTTTGGACTGTGGGGGAAACCGGAGCACCCGGAGGAAACCCACACGAACGCAGGGAGAACATGCAAACTCCACACAGAAACGCCAACTGACCCGAGGCTCAAATCTGCGACCCAGCGATCTTCTTGCTGTAAGACAACAGCACTAACTACTGCGTCGCCCACAATACTATTATAAATATCAAAATTCCAAGACAATACTGCTATTGATACTCATTGCTAATACTATCACTAATTGCATTGAGCGCAAATATCATCTCTCATTAGTGCAAATAACTGCTTCCTATAAAGACATATTTATAAATGTATTTATATTTTTTTCAGTTCAATAGAGTCTGAAAGTCGCAGGAACGCATGATACTTTCTTTGATTATTACGCTGTCAGTGTGATAATGGTCACCTATCAATTTAATGGTCTCCAAATAATCTAGAATCCTAAATGTGTATCAGCTTAATCTTAACAAATGTGAAATCATCTGTAAATATAGGATATAAAATATAGTTGGCTTATATGACAAAAAAACAAACAAACATCTATTTCCATTGTATTACCAGTTCCAGGAAATTTCATAGAACATGTAAAATAGTCAAATTAAACGCTATTTTTTAACTATCAAATCAGATTACCAAGGTTCACCTCTCTGGGGCATTTCAATGCTGTGTGGCTCATTACACTGTGCTGACTGTGTCTGGCCCAGAGATAAACATTAGCTTCATGGCTCACAAAGCAGAACTGCAGTCCTCTGGCAATTTGGATGTAACAAGTTCCTCTTCATACCCTCGAGACCATTTTAACTGGGTTTTTCTACACCGACCTGCCAATCATATACTGCAGAGGGAACTGTGGATAGGTCTACTATTAATCTATTTGCAGCAGAATCTATCCAATAATCAGGCAGAAATGCGCGAGTCGTTCGCGGCCTGCACCTTTATAAGAGGTTTGAAAGGAAGATATTAGACTGGCACCGGGGTGAGAGCATTCAGTCTTCCAAACAGTCTGATAAATATAAAGGAAACTGTTTTTTCAAGCCACGCATATATCCTCCAAGGAAATTTTATAGTGCAGATGGGTCCGACCCAATAGAGACTCAATGTCAAACTCCCAACAATGCATTCAAACTCCATGTGGCATTAACAATTAAAGTGAGTCAAGCCTTATAAATGTCATATTAAAACCTACACCAGAGATAACTTTTTTCTATTTGGTGTTGTGCAGCAAGGCCGTGTGTGCACTATTAAAAATACATGAGATGTGGCTTTTCAGTTAGATTTAAAGAAAATGTTGCACAGATAAAGATCACACAGTGTAACAGTGCACTGCAAAATTCTGGAGCCTGGAGCTCTCCAGACATTAATTGGAAAGGATTATTGGATGTGGCACATTTAAAGGATACACTCCAGTAATCAGTGGCGAACACTCAACACATCTGTGTGAATGCCTCGTTAGAGGTGAAGATTTCCTTTATTGAAGGTTATCTCATTGTGCATTGCTGTCTATCCATGTTCATATGTTGGCTGGCAGATAAAGAAATAGATCACTAAAAGTTATGTTTATCACCCTTATGTCATTAAGAATGAAGGATCTAAGTGAGCTGTTAAATCTTGCTGTGTTTCATCTAATTATCATTTCAGAATTTTGTTATTTTTACTACCGTACATCACTCAGCGTAGATGACTTATTTCTTTAAAAACATAGATTGTAATTCTCATGATTCTACATAGTCAACTAAGCAAGACAAGAGGTTGTAAATGCTAACTGCTGCAGTCTAACTAACTATTTAATTGATTTGAATATAATCACTTTCTATGAATTAATAAATGACTCAGTCATAAAGACTGCACTTGTTTAATTATGAACCAGTGATTTAAAAAAATCCTGAATAAATAATTCAATGAGAAAAATAATTTGGAGCCCTATAATGCATATAATCACACTGGTGTGATCAGTCTAGGCTTGTCCCTGGAGTGTACGATAACAACGGTGAGATTAAAACATTCAGTGTGTCACATGAGCAGCTGCCAAATTCAAATCTGCTTTAACGCAATGGCTTGCTCTGAGCTAGAGGACGACACACGTGGCATTTGTCATAAATCACAATTTATAAACTTTATTTATTGAACACAAGTGAATAGCATTCGTTGTATACAAATGTCCAATTTCTGCTTTTTTTTTCTTTTAAACACTTTTATAAACATTTAAACCCAACCAACCCAACCCAACCACCACCACAACCACCCCACGCCACCCATACATACACATAGCCAGTCTCCTTGTAAAACATGTAACAGATGACGATAATAATAATAATAATAATAATAAAATAGAAAATAAATAAATAAGTATTATATATATATATGTATATATATATATACATACATAGGTAAATAAAGTAATAATAATATAACACGGGGCAAAGTTAATTAAATTAGTAAATAAATGGGTAAATAAAAAAAAATTAAGTGTTTACATTAGTTAGTTACAGTACATTAACAATAATGTGCTACCTACTTCTTGGTTATTATGATTTTAGTTGTGCTGAGGTTAGACCAATGAGTTTAGTTTAGGGCATGACAATACTGGAGTAAAAATGCAAAAGTGAGAGCTAATTCGGACCATAAAATTATTTCTTAAATAACTACTTCAAATATGATATATGCATAAATCATCAGGGCTGCAGTGTGTCGTGATAAACTTGATAAACGCCTCACCACAGAAATATTATATTTATTTTAATGTAATATAATTTGAATGTTTAACTAAAGAATACTGTGTTGTTCGTCAGTCTTCTCTGGTTCAACAGCAGCATAAAAGCAGAGCTAACTGTCATTGTGTGTGCAATGTTTAATGCTTTGTTTAAAGAATTATTCAGTATTCTATAAAAAAAGACTTTTATATGGTGCTGTAAAGACAATAAAATATTTTCACATATGAAGACTAATATCAAATGCTTTTTAACATTTGTCTTCCTATTTTGATATGATCATCAAATACTGTCCTATTACATGTAGATAATATGGCAAAAATACAAGGAAATGGCTTGGTTAGGTAATTACCATCAGTTTTCACTTTTTCCAACAAGTAGATGCAATAATAATAAGTTTTCATGTTTGGTCATGATGTCTGCTATCAAGCTTACAGTATAAACAAACAAATTATTTTCATTCAGATAGCTTGGGTAAAGAAATGTTTGCAGTATTTCACAAATGAAACTTACAGCTTAACTTATAGTGTTATAATTGATAAGACACTGAATAAATACAAATAGCAGAGCTGTCCCCCAGTGATTTATATTGATGTTTCTCCATATATTGTTAGGATGACAACAAGTTTTAAAATTCTTATAATAATGACATTTTTAGGCTGCCCAAAAGTGCTCATCAATGTGTCAAATGTCAAAATGACAAACATCAACACTGTCATTTTACTGTCATACTGTCACAAAATGACTTAAATGACAAAATGACTTAAATAACTAATGACTTAAATAAATAAATAAAAATTTAAAGTCATAAATGTCAAATTTTGATTGAGATTTGCATTTTTAAAAATCTTAATAAATAATAAACTTTACATTAATGTATGGTTTGGTGGGATAGGACAATATTTTACTGGGATTTAACTTGAAAAGTTAAGATCTGAGGTTTCAAAAATAATCTAAATTTGCATTAAAGTTGTCTAAATCTAGTGCTTAGGAATGTATATTACCCAATAAAATTCAGTTTTGATGCATTTACAATAGAATTTGGTAAAATGTCCTCATGGAAATTTATTTTTACTTAATATCCTAATCATTTCTTGGCATAAAAAGAAAAATAGATATTTATGACTCCATACAATGTATTTTTGTCTATTACAACAACAACAAAATCAACATAAGACCAGGGTAAAGTCCAGGGTCATATGTTATGCACACATTTACTCATATTCATTTTAAAATACAACTGATGTTGGTATAATAACAAGGTACTAAACTTGTACCTGCTCTTAAACTAACTTTGACCCATGTAATTACAGCCATACAAACAGTTAAAAATAATAATAAATAAAACTGACAACAACAAAAAAATGATTGTTATTTTTATTCCTTCTTAAATCCACTTAAGCCCTTATTACAATTGTATTTTATTCCTTTAAATAAAACTGTAATTGCTAGACAGATATGGCCTTGGTTAATTATTTTCCTTACACACATTGCTATTGTTGTTTAATCTTGTGATTGTATGGTTTCAAGGGCTTTTTATGAGAAAGAGATAACATAATTTCTCCATTTCATGGTTTTTAACATCACAGGATGATGTTTTGAAGAAGTCATTTTCAATTGCTTTCGTTTTGGTACATATGATTTGTTGTTTTTGTCCTGGTCAGATGAAGCACATGAAGCATGAAGTCGCTGATGCATACACTCCTAAACTTGTCTTTGTTTTTATAATCATCACTTCATATCTTACTCTATGTCAACCTCTCAGGCTGATGAATGACTTTTAGTTTTGGATGCTGACAAAATGCTGGCAAGTGGTTGGGGTAACAGATAAAATGTTGCCAGTTTTGGATGTAATGAATGTCTTCTGACAGAATCTGTTAAAGAGGCCAGATTCAATAATATTGGTATGGAAATTTGTTCTAACAAGTACAGTTATTACAAAATCATTTGAATTTCTCATAAAGGAGAATATTTAGAGTTTTGTTCATGCTGCTTTTTTCATTAAAGTAAATGTTCTTAAACTCCTATTATTAAATATGAGTTTATATAGATATGATATATATTTATATGAGCAATATCACACGAGTAGCAGTGTGATAAGGCTGTATATCGGCACTGATGGGAGGCATGCGCATATCACACTGCTACAAGTGTGATATTGCATTTATAAAACAGTTTGATGGCATAATCGTGCATAGAAAAAAAGTAAATCAAACACAAGAGTTTAAAAATCCTTTTGTATGGGGAACTACTTTCTTCCGCCATTCATTCACATCTGCAGCTGACGTCGACAGCAGAAACCGTTGCTCATTCACAAACGTCACTTTAGAGCTGATGAATCTCTAGAGCAAGGGTCACCAAACTTGTTCCTGGAGGGCCGGTGTCCTGAAGATTTTAGCTCCAACCCTAATCAAACACACCTGAACAAGCTAATCAAGGTCTTACTAAGTGTACTTGAAACACCCAGGCAGGTGTGTTGAGGCAAGTTGGAGCTAAACTCAGCAGGGACACCGGCCCTCCAAGACCGAGATTGGTGACCCCTGCTCTAGAGTAATATCTAAAGTGATGACAAAGCAGGTGATTTTGCTCACATTTTAAGATTACAAAGCTGAACGGCATGAAATGCAATCAGTCCAGAGACTTTTTTAATAGTATTTCTCTGTTGCAATTGGATTATCACTATAATTAACCCAGAAAAAAGCCAAAGCAAAGCATAAAACACAAAACACTACCAGATTACTATGGTATAAATACAACACTGCAACATACAAAAGAGAGAGATCGACTTAGAATGTAACTTACCTGTTTTATAATGATTTGATCAGCTGTAGTTTGAAATATCGCTGAGTTTTTCTCCTCTAAGGGCTTATGATGCGGTCTCTATCGCTATTTTGTGGCCAATTTTTTTTTAAATAGGCACTATCCTTATAAATAAACTGCATAGTTGCAATCAAAACAACTTTTCTCACCTAAAAACCCTCAAACATACATTATGTGGTCCAAAAGTTATGATATATGTCAAACTGTAGAGTGTCCTCTGCTTGTCAATACACGGGGGTGAAAGGTGAAGGGTGAAGAGGCTATGCGAGTGCTGATAGTGCAGATTTGCAAATATATATTTGCAAATATTGCAGATATAGTGCAAATATAAAATTAAACATTAAATGTGTGCAATTTATTACTTTAAATATAGTTTAGTCTTTTTTCATTACTTTTGTTTTAATAATAAAGTTGTGTTCATTCAAACAGCATATATTTTTATAAAAAAATTCATATTTCACATTTGTTTTATTTCATAAAAATATTCTATAAGTTAAAAAAGTTAAACACATTATAAAGACAAACATCAATTTTACCTTTTGAAGAATATTGATATTTTTTCAGGTTTTGTTTAGAGCAAGTTCTGGCTTTGTACTTGTTTGCTGCTTTTGAGAACTTTATCAACTTCATTATTGAGAACAATCATGCATGCACTTAAAATTACGTGGGTCGATGAATTTAGTTTTTCATCGATGTGACACTGCTCAAAAAGTCAACATAGGCTCATTCTGAAAACATAGCCTATATACATTTCTGGAGATCGCAAATTATGTATCCAGAAGTACAGTGAGGGTAATAAGTATTTAATCACACTGTGATTTTTCAAGATCTCCTACTTAGAAATCATGGAGGGGTCTAGAATTTTCAGTATAGGTGCAATTCCACTGTGAAAGACAGAATCTAAAAATAAAAATGCAGAAATCACATTGTATTACTTTTTAAACAATTTGTTTTTTAACAATTTATTTGTTTAACAATCAAATTTCTGACCCTCAAAGACCTGTTATTTTGCTTTAAAATAGTCCAGCTACACTCTGCTCAGGATTCTAATTTAGTAGCACTTGTTTGAGGTCACTAGCTGTCATAAAGACACCTGTGCACCCCACAATCAGTCAAAAGTCTAAGTAGCAACATGGCCAAAACCAAAGAGCTGTCAAAAGACACAAGAGATGAAATTGTAGACTTTCATAAAGCTGAAACTGCTACGGGGCAATTGCCAAGAAAGAGCAACTGTTGGAGCAATTGTCAGAAAATGGAAGAGGCTAATGATGACTGTCAATGTCCTTCAGACTGGGGCCCCACGGAAGATCTCTCCTCGTGGGGTATTAATGATGCCAAGAATGGTCTAGAATCAGTCCAGAATTATTTGGGAGGAGCTGATCAATGCCGTGAAGAGAGTTAGGACCACCTTTTTTAAGGGTACTATCAGTAATACAGGAAGACGTCATGTTTTAAAAACATGCATCGCACGGAAGGTTCCCCTGCTTAAGTTAGCCCATGTCAAGAACCATCTGAAGTTTGCCAGGGACCATCTGGATGGTCCAGAGTATTCATAGGAGAAAGTCCTGTGGTCAGATGAGACCAAAGTAAAACTTTTTGGTCTTAACTCTATTCACCGAATTTGGAGGAAGAAGAATGTGTATCATCCCAATAATACCATACCTACAGTGAAGCATGGGGCTGGAAGCATCATGCTCTGGGGTGTTTTTCTGCACAGGGGACAGAATGACTGCACTGTATTAAGGAGAGGATGATTGTGGCCATGTATTGTGAGATATTGGGCAAAAACCTCCTTCCCTCAGTCAGAGCATTAAAGATGGGTCGTGGCTGGGTCTTCCAACATGACAATGACCCAAAGCACACAGCCAGGAAAACCAAGGAGTGGCTTCGTAAGAAGCATAACAAGGTTTTGGAGTGGTCTAGCCAGTCTCCAGACCTAAATCCAATAGAACATGTTTGGAGGGAGCTGACAGCCTGATCTCACGAGGAAACGTAAGTATTTTACGTTTTGTCAGTTTAGTGGCTAATTCAGTTCAGTCGTACGAAAATGTAAGATTTTAAAAAGGAGGCGTGGCACCTAACCTCACCCGTAACCCCAACCGTCATTGGGTGATGGGCAAATCGTACTAATTTGTACGAATTAGATCGTACAAATTCATACGAATTAGCCACTAATGAAAAAGTTACGAATTGCCGTGAGATAGCGTTGGAGCTGAAACTCCATGTTGCTCAGCGACAGCCCTGAAACCTGACAGATCTAGAGAAGATCAGTGGGCAAAATCCCTCCTTCAGTGTGTGCAAACCTGGTGAAGAACTACAGGAACCCTTTGACCTCTGTTATTGTTAACAAAGGCTTCAGTACTAAATATTTAAAATGCTTGACTCAAGTGATCAAATACTTATTTGATACAGTAATTTACAAATAAATTGTTAAAAATATTTATATAATGTGATTACCTGATTTTTTTTTTTTTTTAGATTCTGTCTCCAAAAGTTGAATAGCAATTATGCTGAAAATTCCAGACCCCTCCATTATTTCGAAGTAGGAGATTTTGAAAAATCACAGTGTGATTAAATACTTATTACCCTCACTGTATGTATGGCGGAATTTTATCTTTAAAGCAAATGGTACGGGCGGTATGTTCCATTTCACGCTTACCACCTGACCGCTTACCACCGCCTCTGAAGGGCTTTCCTGCTGTTACCAGTTTGTCCAGCTAGCTCACCATGTATGTTGGCGGACTTGAGATGCAGAGAGAAGCTGTCCATGACGGCAGGGTTCAAATCTGGTGAAGAATGGTTCCAGAAAGCAGGTAAGACAAAAACAGAAGCCAAAAAATAAAATAAACAAGTAAACAACAGGGTGAGAATGTAGTAAAATCTGAAAACTTGGTAAAAATCAGGCGAGGGCTTTTCTTTTTCTGGATTGCTTTTTAAAACTGTCAGTTTGGTTTGGGGAAGTGGGTGGGTGGGTCAGTCTGTGGTTTTGAAAACACTATTGGTTGGGTTTAGGGATGGAGTAGGGTGAGGTCAGTCGATCGGTCAGTCAGTCAGCCAGTCAGTCAGCCAGTCAACAACCTCTGGTGGATTTATGCAAGAATAGCAGGAGCGAATGGCACTCAAGATAAATTTGAGATATCAGAAAGTGTACACAGCGTTTTTTTGAATTCGCAAAAGCAAAAACTGAAAAAAAAAAAAAAAAAAAAAAAAAGAGTACCTCCTGGGATGTATTTCGCAATCTCCAAAAATGTACTGTATATAGCGGTATGTTTTCAGAATGAGCCTGGGTTACAACAAGTATAATGATGTAAAATGAATGTGATTTCTTAATATTGACTGTACTTACCTTAGAAATCTACCTTAAAATGTGGATGGGTTTGAATGTGGGTCTTTAGCTTTGGTTAAAAAAATCTGAAGTTACTGCATGTATGAATTGCATTTTTATCTATGTCCTGAATAAATCTTATTATCTAAAACTTTATTATTCCTAAATTAAGTTAAACTAATATTTTATGTGAATATAAATGTTTTACATAAAAAGCAAGCCCTTTTTGTTTTGTTTGTATTTTTTGATATTGAAATGCCATCACTGACCTTGATTTGATTGACAAACAAAAGCCATGATGCTACTCTCAAAGATGAATGCGCAATTTCTGCAAAAATATTAAGTCATAATGAAATATTAAGTCACCGTTGGAGAACAGTGTGCTTAATTTAACACGGAGTCTTCCCTGTGGATTATTCATAATGCAGTATTGAACCAGAGGGCTTTAATAACAAAGTGACCTTAATTATTCTAATCCTCTAATAACAATTTGTGCATTTCCCTAATTTGAATCAGTAGGTAGACGGTGTTCAAGCTCGAGAGATATTGTCCTAAATGTATTATTACATATACCGAAGCAAGGTGGCAAAGATCAAGTAAATCAATTGGTGGCGTTTGATGAAACTGCACAGAATCCCGAGCCACTTCTGGTGAATTTTACCGAAGGTCGTTTACTCTAAGAGAATGGAAGCATGTCGGCAAATGTTGAAAGAAATGTTCGAAATGGTTCTTATTCAGCGCTCAAGGCAATCAAAACATGTTTGGACAAAAGCGAAGCGCACACAGTGGGCTACATCCCGCTTCGCCATCACTCTGCAAGTCAAATGCTCTGGATTATTTGAACAGAAACAAGCAAAGACAGGTAGACAGAGTTTTCCTTTGGTCTCCACCAGGATACTTGTGGTTTTAAAATTCACTGGGGGAATCTCAGCCCTGCTGTCATTTTCAATTTGGCACAGAGTTGAGCATTAGGGGACTGCATGACAGATCAGCAAATGTTCGAATAGGCCGTGTGAGGCTGCCATACTTAATGCGCCCAAGCACAGAATTTAATTTTCTCTTGGTAATGATCAAATTTGTCACATTATGTAATTATCTGAGAGCTGTCAAACTTTATGAAATGGGCAACCATGACATTTTGTGAGAAATTGCATAATTAGACCGCAATGCACTAGGCTTGCTCTGAGCAAACAGGTTTCTATGGCGTTTCAATGGTTTTGATATTTGGATGGTGTTCAGAAGTGAATTTCAATGCAGGTGGAATTGAATGATGCAGTCATATACAGCTGATTTCTGTTAGTTGCTCATAAGCTTTGCACTTGTATGGGTTGGCATTGCCGGGAACGGACAAACAATGTCACATCTGTTTATGCCACGGGGGAAAGCAATGCATTAAAATGAATGCACAGCAACGCTTTATGTTTACTTTTGAAAAAGTAAGATTTATTTTTGGATGATTTAATATTGAATAATTGCTGTGTAATGCTTTGCACCTCTGCTAAGTATAAAAATCCCAATCTTTAGTTTTATATATTGCCAAATATACATATGGAAGCTGGTAGGATGTTTGAAAAGGAGATTAAAAATATCTGCAAAAATCTGATATTTTGAAAACAGTTAGAAACCTGTAACCATTGACGTTTATTATACGAAAATAAATATTATGGACGAACATTGATTACAGGTTTCCAACATTCTTCAAAATAACTAATTGTGCTTTATGAAAAAAAGAAATTCGAACAGTTGTGTAACAAGTAAAAGATGAGAAAATTATGACAGAATTTTCAGGCTGAGACGATGCGGTGGCTCAGTAGGTAGTGCAGTCGCCTTACAGCAAGAAGGTCACTGGTTTGAGCCTCAGCTGGGTCAGTTGGCATTTCTGTGTGGAGTTTCCCCGTGTTCGTGTGGGTTTCCTCCAGGTGCTCCGGTTTCCCCCAAAGGTCCAAAGACATGCGGTATAAGTAAATTGGGTAGGCTAAATTGTCCGTAGTGTATGAGTGTGAATGAGTGTGTATGGATGTTTCCCAGAGATGGGTTGTAGCTGGAAGGGCGTCCGCTGCGTAAAACAATGCTGGATAAGTTGGCGGTTCATTCCGCTGTGGCGACCCTGGATTAATAAAGGGACTAAGCCGAAAAGAAAATGAATTAACGAATTTTCAGTTTGGGGTGAACTATCCCTTTAAAGCATAGAGGAATTTTCATGATGGATAAAAACAAAAGCACTTAAAGCCAAACATACCTCTCCCTCAATTATCACAATGTATATTATAAAACTGGAAACCAGACTGAACCATAGAATGTTCTCTCTCTGGCCAAAAACCCAGAGTTGTATATCTCCTCAATAATGAAGTAACACGCTGCAATCAAGCAAAAGATATACAACCTCAAATCAGAAAAAGTTGGGACAGTATTGAAAATGCAAATAAAAAAGAAAGAAGTGATTTCTAAATTCACTTTAACTTGACTTTCATTGCAGACAGCGCAACAGCATATTATTTAATATATGCATGGGCATCCCTGGAAAAGAAGGCAGCATATTGTGCTCCGATATCTCTATGCACTTTTCAGCATTAATGCTGCCATCACAGAAGTGCAAGTTACCTTTGCCAAGGGCACTGACACAACCGCAGACCCTGACTTTTGGATTTGCTGGTTGCTGGTAACAATTTGGATGATACCTTTCCTCTTTGGTCCGGAGCACACGGCATACATTTCTCCCAAAATATCAGCCACTGTACATGTTTCCACTGTGTGATGGTCCATCCCAGATGCCTCTGAGCCCAGAGAAGTCAAAGACGCTTCTGGACACTGTTAACATAGGACTTCCTTTTGGCACAACAGTTTTTCTCAGTGGATTTGGTGCATTTCTCACAACACTATTTACATTTGCACAGCAGTTAATGCATTTCTCAAAACAATTAGTCATTTGTGCACATCATAGTAGCAGTTTCTCATTCCTTCCAACGAATTGCAAATGCTTTTGGACATGCATCAATTGCTTTCATAAAACTCTCTGCTGCTTTATAACATTATCATTCACTTATATCATGTCAGTCAAGATGAACTAAACTTGTGGATGGTGAATAGTCAATCCATATAAAACTAATAGTCCTCGTTTCATTACTTGAGTCATTACATACAACAATGTTGAACTAGTTGTCAAAATCTGTCAAGCAAATTTTATAAAAAGATTTTAATCTTTTTTTTTTTTTCCTGAAAATGTCTTCCAAATCGAACAATTTGATGAATGATTTACAGATCTGTGTATGTTGTAGGTTCAGGTCCAATATGTACTGCAATATTGTTTACAGTTGTGCACAGCTCTACCCAAAAGAAGTTTATGTTTGTTGTAAATAAGGGTGTATTTATTCTTTTGCACAATGCTGTGAATAAATTAGAATTGCAAAGAGCAAATGCAGTAAAAATGTGAAACAGACATATTCAGTGGCTTGTACTGTAGTTTTCAAATGGATGTGCAAATAGTATATAGTGCTGTCTGGAGCATTTTCAGGAAGTGTCACCAAAATCTGACTTTTTTGCATTGGAAAAAATTTACAGAGTAAACTGTCCTAAAGAAAACATGACAAAGTAATTTGACTATATTGTTCATAAACAATGGTATCAGGACTTTTCATCTTGATGACACTGACACTTTCATTGACATGAATACTTGCTCTGGAGGAATGAGCTTTCCATTTTGAGCAAGTGACGTGCTTTTGCAGGTTATCAGCTAAGTTTTGCAGTTTGTACTAATTGTTCTGAGAAATGCATTAACTGTTGTGCAAATGTAAATAGTGTTGTTGGAAATGTACCAAAGCTACTGAGAAAAACTGTAATTGAATCTTTTAATGCATCAAAATGTTTTCCTGACTTTCTTTGAGGAACATTATAATAATTTTCTCACATATTTCTGGGCAAACTTGCGCTCCTCTGCCTGTTTTTGCTCCTAAAGGACTAGACCTTTCTTGAATGCTGCTTTTGTACCAAATCATAATTACAATCAGCTGTTTACATCACCTGTTTTAAATCACATCGTTATTTAACCAATTCACCTGATTACTAGCCCTAATTGTTTTGGCATGTGTTGCAGGTCTGAATGACAGGAACGAATGTACAGTATATTTACAAATGAAATGAAGCTGCCCAGACAAAACATGAAATATTTTGTGTTCATATTGTCTGCAATGAAATACAAGTCAAAGTAAATTTGGAACTCACTACTTTCTTTTTTGTTTGCATTTTCCATATACTGGCCAAACTTTTTCTGATTAGGGGTTGTAAATACTACAGACTAGGCATGGGCCGGTATAAGTGAAGTTTCATAAACAAATTTCGAGAGGAACACGTGATATTATTGACCGCGGCTGTTATCTCATCCACAATCATTAGCTAGCCAATCAGATCCATCCAAGCTCACTATAAGAAGCCTAGGGAATATCACTCCCTTATCTTCATTTCGAAGAAGCTAACGACAGGTCTGCTCCAGCTCCTTCGAAAGCTACTCACGGACAAACCAACCTCCCATCTACTACAGCATCATACTACCACCATCTCCACCAACAACAATAAACTACAACAGCGGCGGCAAACACATCAACAGCAACAACGCAGACCCGGACAGAAAAGAAAACTCTGCTCTCCCTGAATCACCAGCCCCGTCCAACAACACCCAGCTCAGCCTGGAAATCGGCTCAAGACCGAGGCTCTAGCAAGAGGCTAAAGGCCTATCCGCTCCACTCCAGCCAGAACTCAACACCCCAACTTACTTTAAACGCCACTTACCTCTTCCAGCGTCTTCACACGTCTCTCATCTCCAACCAATAACAGTCACAGAAACTCCGCTCAGCATCGGGAAAAGATGACAATGTTTCTCTATCCGATCTTGGCTGTAACGAACCAGGCCTGAGGGGTGTCGCGCTACGGACGCGCCGCGACACGGGACGCACATGACTATCGATAGTATTGAACACCAGACATGCACCTTCACAGGTGACTTAAAACGGAGACTCCAAATAGCGCTCCGTGGCACGGCAGAATACGAACAGCGTCCTGAGCCGCGGCCGAGCGCCGCCGATTCGCGGCGCAGGCGTGTGCACCCTGAAAATCCATGTTTAGAATTCTAAATGTATGGCTTTACGCTGCGCGTCGCCGAGCGGCGCTTCTGATGTGCTACCTGCTTACGCCCCGTTCACACGGGGCTCGAGCGTAAACGCTTGACAGAGGGCGTGTCAAAGGGCGACCATCATAGCAACGTCAGCCAATGAAACTAGTCAGTAATAGGCCATTGTCTGAGCTGGCGCATTTGCATACAGCAATCTGATTGGCTGACACTTCCTTAAGCACTGGAACAGCTGCTCATTCTACAACAATTTAATTACATCCCTAGTTGATATCCACCTTTACACAGACGCCACCCCCGCCGCAGGCTTCGGGGTACATTACTACGGTTTCCGGCTCGCTACTGATGGTCCATATAGCGGAGAAATGAATGGCCCGCCTCCAAGATTCTCACTGCTACAACTAAGCCGTTGTTTACCGCATTAATAAGGGCATTATAATTTTCCCGCTCTAATAATGCTCTCCACCACTATATTTGGACTTCAGCCAAATAACAATTCATTATAACTATTGTACATGTTCCTGGTTTTCATAACTAATTGCTGACACTCTCTCTTGCTTTTATTTTCAGAAACCGGATCCAGAAGTAGAGCCCCATCCCTCCCTAGGAGATGATATCCCCATAATCTCCGCATACACATTTAGAATCATCCATATATATTTATATTTTAGGAAATACACCTAGAACATCACAATTCCTCACTGCACAGAAAACTTCCAAACATTTTAATTCCCCGTACAACACTTCATTCCCTGAATTCCCGCTTCCAACTAGTTTATTCATCACAATCTCCATTCACAAACACGTCCATCCACCGTTACCAAAGCTATCCAAATTAACATTTGGTTCCACATCTGATTCTATACCAGCCTTTTCACTAAGGCATCCAAAAATTCCACCCCCCCCCCCCCTGCCCCGCCCCCCGAACTACATGGTTGCCTATTATACACAACATACAACATGCATGCATTTCCACATCCAGGATAGCTACCTATCTTTCCATACAGAACATACTTTAGATGCAACGTTTATTCTTGCCTTGGGAGTTCTCGGATGCTCCGAAATTACAGTAACAAGCTTAAGTACCCTCTTCCCCCTTTTTTTATAGACGACTCAAACCACCCAGTAACACGTTTAGGTCCCAAAAGCACCTCAAAACAGTCCTCCACCATTCAGGCTTCCCACCAGAATCATTCACTAGTCATTCATTTAGAATCAGAACCGCAACCACAGCAACACTCAAAGGCTATCCAATTGTAATATGCCAGTGACTCATATGTTCTTATACTAGTGTCATATGTGAATTCATAATAGCAAGTCGGTTGGACGTAAGATGGCAAAGAAACAAACTTCCCACTTGACTGCTATGAACGGGAGGATATTCCTGACGAACGGAGCAACGTTTCATCCATTGACTCTGTTTAGATACATTTGCATTTTAAACATTCAAACTCCACTCCACTACCATTTCACCTACTCTGTCTTCAAGAGGCACTTCCAGGACCACTAGAAAAGCCACGGTCCATATCTTCAGCTCTCCACCCATCTGCCCTCCTGCGGGGGGTCGAATGCCCACCTCAATTATCTTCGCATGGCATCTACAAAGCTATCATACCATGCATTAACAAAAGGCGCTTCCACAGTTGCCCATGCCCTCATTAAGACTCCTCGCATGAATATCAGCTAAAAACAATTCATTGTGTCCACCATACATGTATCTTGTTGTAATAGTTTCTCAATCCAGAGTTCTTGACAGCCGGCACCAGAAGCTGACCCTCATCCAACCTATCACACTCTACATGCATTCTAAAGCTACTGCAAAATCTGCAACTGACGATCATCTTATAAAAAGAGATCGACAACCTCTTTATGATTGGACCGCTCTCTGCCCCACCCTTCAAGATGTCATGTATTAGTCCCATAAGCCGTGCAACTCACAAACTCTTTAACAAAGGATTCTATTTAATAAAATTCAGATTAAGGAAGCCACAGTACAATGCATTAAAAAGGCATTCCTATTCACCACCTTTAAACGCCGTTTTTAAGGCGCCTCATATTGACATCAACTAAAAAGCAATTTATCTTGTCTGCTGAATATGTGCCATGTTGCAAACCAAATAACTGACATGTTTTTCTTTCCAGACAATCTCGTCATTGGCTCCAGAAGCAGACCCCAACCCAACGCCTGTCCCTCCGTTTCCAGAAATGACACCTCCACCTTAAGATCATAAACTCATGGCTCCCGCAGGAGCCAATACGAGCTTCGGCTCTCGCAAGAGCCTCACCTATCACCTCATCTTTCTATTTCCCCCGCCAGCGTTGAGTGCTTCCGCTGTTTTCTCCTAGCACTTTACTCCTTCCCTTTGACTCTCACCTAACCTCCCTCCTCCATCTAACCAGCTAATGCCATACTCCAGACTAAGGGCTCGAGCACGACTCTGTCTTCACATGCGTATGCGTATGCAGATATGCGTGTATGTACGTACGCACGTATGTATGTATGTGTATGTACGCGAGTACGAGCATGTGTGCGTATATGTGTAGGCATGTACGTGTATGTAGGTACATATACGTGCGTGTGTTTATATGCATGCATGCGTGTGTGCGCGCATCCATGTATGTATGTATGTATGTATGTATGTATGTATGTACGTATCTTCCTTTCTGTTTCCAAGCTCTGCTATGCTTACCATCCCACCCAACAGCCGGGACCCCCGCAGGGGTCTAACCTGAGCTTCTACTCCCGCAGGAGCCAACAAGAGCTTCGGCTCGCGCAAGAGCCTCACCTATCACCTCATCTTTCTGTTCCCCCTGCTAGCATTGAGTGCTCCCGCTGTTTTCTCCTAGCACTTTACTCCTTCCCTTTGACTCTCATCTAACCTCCCTTCTCCATCTAACCAGTTAATGCCATACTTTAGACTAAGGGCTCGAGCACGACCCTGTTTTTATACGTATATGCGTATGCATATATGCGTGTATGTATAGATGTACGTGTATATGTATGTACGTACGTATGTGTATGTGTGTGAGTACGTATCCAGCCCCAAACTCTCAAGGACAAGGGCACGATCCAGCCTCATCAGCTTCCCAAGGGCGAGGGCACGACCCAGCCATCTAACCCTCTTTCTTCCTTCTAGCGCTGAGTTTTACTCAGCCTTCTCCCCTATTCACTCACCTAACTCCCGCCGGAGTTCGGCCCACCCATGCCCCCCCCGTCACCCCGCCCCCCCGTCCCCCCCCGGCCGCTGCCACAGGAGTCTTCACTACTCCCCTCCTTTACCACCCGACTCCTGTTGGACCCCTCCCACGGCTCCAACTCCCGCCGCCGAAGCCACTACTGCCCTTCCCCCGGCCATAGCTTTTATATTATATATCATTATTAATAATGATATACAATAAATCTTATTTATTTCCTCTGTTTTGTTTCATTTATATAAATTCATATCTATATGCACCCACGTATATAAATATGGATTTATATATAGTGCCGCCACCTTCACGCTCTGGTTCCCGCAGGAACACCCCCTGAGCACCAATTTCGCCCGTCACCCTCCAGCAGGAATCTTCACCGCCCCCTCACCTTCCCCGAGTCCTACTGGAGCTGGCCACCTTAGCTCTACCTACCCGAGCTGCGACTCGAGCACGAGTCCGTCACCGCCCCTCCCCGGCCCTAGCTTATATACTCATATTTATTTTATTTTATATTTATTTTGCTCATTTTTAGTTTTATATATATATATATATTTATATGCACCCACGCATATAAATACATATTTATATATAGTGCCGTCATTCCCAAGCTCAGCTCCCGCAGGAGCATTCCCGAGCACCTGACCCCCGCAGGGGTCACCGCCCAACAGCCACTCACCCTCCAGCTGGGGTTTCCACCGGCCCTTCCTCTTTCCCAATTCCAGTTGGAGACGGCTCATACAGCTCTATCTCCCGCAGGAGTGCCCACGAGCTTCGACTCCCGCAGGAGTCCGCATGGCCCCCCCCAGGCCCTAGTTTACCCCATTATATATATACGTATCTATATACTCATATAAATACATATTTATATATAGTGCTGCCACCCTCAAGCTCAGCTCCCGCAGGAGCAATCCCGAGCACCTGACCCCCGCAGGGGTCACCGCCCAACCGCCACTCACCCTTCAGCTGGGGTCTCCACCCGCCACTCCTCTTCCCCGACTCCAGCAGGAGACGGCACATACAGCTCCATCTCCCGCAGGAGTGCCCACGAGCTTCGACTCCCGCAGGAGTCAATAAATGCCCCTCCCTAGGCCCTAGATTACCCCATTATATATATATATATATATATTTATATTCATCATATACATATATATTTATATATAGTGCTGCCATCTCCCAGCTCTATCTCCTCCAGGAGAGTTCCTCGAGCAATCGACTCCCCCGGAGTCCATACCCCCCCCCCACCCATGCCCCCTTCACCCCCCTATCCAGCCGGAGTCCTCACTCCCCCCCATTTATCTAACTCTGGCAGGATTCCCGCCCTCGGCTCTGACCCCCGCAGGGGTCTCCCCGAGCCTCTCCTCCCGCAGGAGATTTTAGCGCCCACGCCAACCCTGTTCAGGCACCCGCAGGAGCCGTACCACCCTTTGCTCCCGCAGGAGCCTTCTTTACCCTTCCTTCTCAAAACCACTATATCCAGCAGCCGGATATAGCATTTAGCCTTTTGGGGAGTTTCTTCGAATACACGGCTGCTGTCCCGAGTCTCATGCATTTTGGGGAGCTCTCGAGAACCACCTGATCTCGTACTCCCCTGATACGCTCTATCGACCAGGCGGGAGCCCTGGGCTCAACTATCTCCGAGCTCAGGGTTCTCTCCCGGGACAGCATGCCAAACCAGCTAACAATTTGTCAAACAATATCTAAGTGCGAACTCTTGAAGTGAAGTTTCATAAACAAATTTCGAGAGGAACACGTGATATTATTGACCGCGGCTGTTATCTCATCCACAATCATTAGCTAGCCAATCAGATCCATCCAAGCTCACTATAAGAAGCCTAGGGAATATCACTCCCTTATCTTCATTTCGAAGAAACCCCCCATCCACCCCTTCGCCTCCTCTTTTTCCTTTATCACGGGGAGCTCTCGAGAACCACCTGATCTCGTACTCCCCTGATACGCTCTATCGACCAGGCGGGAGCCCTGGGCTCAACTATCTCCGAGCTCAGGGTTCTCTCCCGGGACAGCATGCCAAACCAGCTAACAATTTGTCAAACAATATCTAAGTGCGAACTCTTGAAGTTTGTGATGTATGATAATCTTGGATAAAAAAAATCATGGTTTCACGGCATCAAGGTATTGTGATTACAGCTCTAAAATAAGCTCTTTTTAAATGTCTTAGTAAAAAAACAACACATTTGTCCCCATTGAACACAATATGCAGTATTTAATTTATTATTTTTTTCAATTTACAATTCACATTTATAATATTTGGGACAGTAAACATGTCAAGCTAAATAATTTAAATAAATCATTGACTTCTGCTAGCTTCAATAGTTAAAAAAACACACATATACAACACAAAAAAATTAACAGAAAATATTTGCATTTTTAAAACTTTAACAAACCACGATCAACCTTGAAACCGGTTATCGTCCAATGCCTAAGACAGACAGACACAGATAGATAGATAGATAGATAGATAGATAGATAGATAGATAGATAGATAGATAGATAGATAGATAGATAGATAGATAGACAGACAGACAGACAGACAGACATTCTTGGTGCTGATAGCATTGAGAATAACCACCTGACTCATACTGTTACCTTCTCTTTTTTTATTTATTTATTTTTTTCAACTTTCTACCTTCCAGAGTCTGACAGCTGTTCAGCTCCCAAGGCCTTATGGGATTTAAAAATGTCCTTCTATGGTTGCAGTTGCACATTTCAAAATATAAACGAACACAGTACGCCATCTAGGTAATGTTCACTTACTGCTTTTTGCATCTGATACTGTAGGAAAGTAAGAGTACTCCGTACATATTGTGACAGGGAGATACATACAAACACAGAAACTTCCCGGTACACTCTTGATACTCAGTTTGGTCATTTATGCATTCAAAACAACATGCCTGAACCAATTGTGATGGATTATGACGAGTGCAAAAGTTCTTATTGTTGATTGAGTATTCAGCAGATGACCACTTTCCCACCAGATAAAAGCTGGGACGGATATAAATAATTCCCTTTGATTTTACCACCATCTCTGTCTGTCATGCCCTTTTTTCCTCGATTGTGGTTTCATATGTTTCAGTTTTAATAGCTGTATTGTTGAGCTGTCCCAGTTGACACGTGCATTATCTCTATAAAATAACTTCCTGCTGACTCTCATTAGCATTCGTCTGCTCTCTGGTGATATCACAAGGAGATAATGGTGTCGAGAGCCGATTCACACTGTTATACTCAAAGACATTTTCACGGTAATGTAAACACACATAGGACCAACAATCTTTATTAGTAGTCCTTTGCAGTTCATTACCCAACTGCAAAAAAGTATTTGCTTCTTTTTAGCAATTAAAATAATAAAACAATATATGAAATAATGGAAAATATTTTAATCTTTAGTATAGGAAATTAACTAAACATTGATCAGAATGTGTCACATGTAGCTATGGTTGTTTACTGATCTTTTTCTTATACTGTATTGTTAAAGTCAAAATTATGAGCCCCCCTGTGATTTTTTTCTTTGTCAAATATTTCCCAAATAAAGTTTAACAGAGCAAGGATTTTTTTCACAGTCATATAATATATTTTTTTCTTCTGGAAAAAGTCTTATTTGTTTAATTTCAGCTAGAATAAAAGCTGTTTTTAATTTTATAAAAAACATTTTAAGGTCAAAATTATTAGCCCCGTTAAGCAATGTTTTTTCCACTGTCTACAGAACAAACCATCATTATACTATAACTTTCCTAATTAACCCAACCTGCCTAGTTAACCTAATTAACCTAGCTAAGCCTATAAATGTCACTTAAGCTGAATACTAGTATCTTGAAAATATCTAGTAAAATATTATGTACCGTCATCATGGCAAAGATAAAAGAAATCAGTTCTGAGTTATTAAAACTATCGTGTTTAGAAATGTGTTGAAAAAAACTTATTTTCAATAAACATAAATTTCTAATAATTCAGAAAGGCTAATAATTCTGACTTCAGCTATACATATACAAAGTATACTAATTGTTAATAATAAAAAATAAATTTAATAAATAATAATAATTAGGTTACATACAGCATTTATTAGTTCCAAGCTTCATGAAACATTTTCAATAAAGTGCCACTATGGTTTATTTTTTCCAGTATAATGTTTAATTCATTTGAATTTAAGTCAAAACATTATCCTAAAAATGTAAATACCATATATTGCATAAGAGCATTTTAGGGTTAGCAATAAATAACAAATAAAAGATCTAGTGTTTAACTTCACTGACTTTTTAAAGGGCACCTATGGTGAAAATCATCTTTTGGAAGCTGTTTGGACAGAACTGTGTAGGTATAGTGTGTCCACAGTCATATTGGAGTGCTATAAACCCAACAAGTCTCTTTTATAAAATGTACTGGCTTTTAAATAGGACCCAAATCCCAGTGATTTTGAGGCCCACTGCAATGTGATGTAGGAGTGCGGTTTTCCCCGCCCACAGAATTTATTGACAGACGCCATGTTTCTATAATAAAGTATACACATGTCCACAGAAAATTTTTTTGGGGATTGGGACTGGGATTAAAATATTTACATACATATAGTTCCAACTGAAGTTTTGTAAGTTTAAAACGTTTTTAAAACAGAGCATGTTTGTGATAAAGTAAAACAGTAAAATTGCTATGTAATTCTTAACCACTATAATCACCACAGCAGCATGGTGTCAGTAAACGCTAATATATCTGTGTGTGTGTGTGTGTGTGTGTGTGTGTGTGTGTGTGTGTGTGTGTGTGTGTGTGTGTGTGTGTGTACTGCAAACGTCATTTGTGTGAGACTCGTCATTTCAGAAAGGCTTGAATAAACTCCACAAATCATGAAATAAACTTAGTATTGTTGACTAATGAGGTATTTCAGCTTCATCCAAGTCTGTCCCTGTCACTGACTGCTGTTTATCTGATGTAATGCAGGAAAAGCAGACATATCTCTTGTTTATTTAAAGCCACAGGCTACAAAAACAGATACACTGTACTCAGACACCAAAATGGGCAAATTCTGGAAGCTATAATAAATTATCTGATCGGTATTTTGAGCGGAAACTTTACAATCCCATTCTGGATACACCAAAGACTGATCTTACATCTTGTAAAAGGAATAAAATAAATGCCCTTAAATTCAATACATTATCTTAAAATGTAAATGACTTTTTAAGTTCATGTTTTCTTCTGCTTCACTCTCAGAAATAAAGGTATGCAAGCTGTCACTGGGGTCGTACCTTTTCAAAAGGTACAGGTTTGTACCTAAAAGGTCCATATTAATACCTCAAAGGTACATATTGGTACTTAAAAAGTACAAAAGTGTTCCTCTTAAAAATTTTATGTACTAATATATGCATTTGAAGTACCAATATGGACCCTTTAAGTACAAATCTGTACATTTTGAAAAGGTACCACCCCAGTGACAGCTTGCGTACCTTTATTTCTGAGAGTTTTGATATAAAAAATAAACCAAAATTGTGTAATATTCACTGCAAAGTATGTCACAATGAAGAATGTTTAGCAAGTGACTGAAACCCTGAAAGTTTCTAGAATTTTGTTAAAATGGTTCCAAATGGAAATTTTGGAGCTTCTGATTATAATGCCACTGATACAGAATCTTTTCTTCGTAGTTAGAGTGCACGCTAAAAGTGAAACAAGAAATGGACTATGCAACAATGCTCAGGTAGAATATTTACATAAAACAACAAAATAAAAAGCTCTAAGATGTCTAATTTAGCATGCGCAGGGTATTTTGAATAAAACATCCCTCTACGGCTGAAGTCTGCCATCATATGCACCTAAATTCGTTTTTTGTCCTGTATTTCTGGCTGTGCTCTGTGCTCTTGTTCTGAAAACCATCAGAGAGGGCATTTTCAGTGCCCACAGAACAAATCAACAATCACATCAATATTCAGTGTTATTGAAGTGCTACGCCAGGGAGGTGCAAGTCATGCATATTTCTCCGCTTGTCCTTGTATCGCCGAGCACAAATCTTCCAGCGCTTAGATTTTCATGGAACAGAGAAGCTTAAAGGTCATGCATTTCTGCGACCTTAACATGTGTATATTATTATTACAACAAAGTGAACTTAAGTCGGTATCATATTACCAAAGGATGCTGCTTTGAAGCTTTCGCCATTCTGTAATCACTCTGTTAACAAGCTGCTTTGTGATTGGCTTAATTCTCCACATTTTCATCGCATCACATTGACATGCAAATGATGCCAACTTCAGTGACACAAAACTAAAGGACTCTGTGTGAGCCCTTGGTCTGATTGCTCTAACACTTCTCCCTTGCTCTTAGCAAGCGCACTTCTCTCGCTGAAAAATCACCTAATTGCCATTTAAATGATCTGCAGCAAATTGAATCTGATACCCTCCAATTATGTGCATTGTCCCTATGCCCCCATCTTTGATTGCTCTTTGTATTCAACAGGTATGACGACTCCAACAGGCATTCGTCGGGCGCTGACGGAACACACTTAAAAGGGTTACATGAGCCGTTTGGAAGAGCAGGGTCACTTGAATTGCCAGATTGATCCCCGAGTGAGCTATCACAGTAATGAAATGTTTGTGTGTGCAAAGAAGTCAAGCAGAGAATTGAAAATTGATAAGAAGCTCATGACAAAAAGAGACGTGCATGGTAAAAGGGTTGTGAATACAAATGGATTCCTGGCAGACACCTCCAGCTGACTAGAGCTGAATCAAATACAGTATTCTTTACCAACAAGCCTTAAATTAGAAGACCATGGGGGGTATTTAAGAGGACAACTAGCAACTGCAGGTCTTTTGTTATTTTTAATCTACATCGTTCAAGGACAAACTGCTTATAGTTTGCAACTCATTTTATGTTTCGCTGGTCTCTTGAAGACAATGTTGAACTGTTAAGATTCCAAACAAATTCCAAAACAGTTGTGACCTAAAAGCTCGTTTAAATCTGTGTTAATTTTGCCAGTTTATCTTGTTAGTTTTTATCCTTTTGACTCCATTTTAGTCATGTTTTTGTCAACAATAATGTGCTATTCATTAGATGGGTGGGTCAGAATGCGCACATTCATAGTTTTCAGTCAGGTTACTAGTGCAGAGGACCTGGCAAGTTTCAGTTGGTGTCAAAAAACTTGTCAGGGCTACAGTTGGCTACAAGGCTAAACTGTTGGCTACAGAATGTTTTTCGTTGACAAAATGAACAGTGACTGAAATCATGTGACTTTGACAGTTTAATTATTTTTCCAAAGCACTGATCTGAAACAAGTTTAATCAAATGTTTAAAGCTTTCTAGTCAGCTTTTTTTTTGTTTTTTGTTTTTTAAATGTACACTATCTTGGATTCTGCTCTCCGTTTTCTCTGAGTTTGGCCCAATCCCAATTCTAAATTTGTACCCTTACCCCTTCCCCTTGGCCCTTGAGACAGTGTGAAGGGGAAGGGTTTCAAAATTTACCCCTAAGAAAGGGGACACCACTACAACACCTGCACATATGTCATCACAATCTCTTGCTTTATATAAGATTGATGATCGCGACTGCTGTAGTTATTAAATTTGCATTATTTTTTTGGTATTTATCTTTAGGAAATCACTGAAGGCATATATCATGTTATCATAATGATATAAAGTGGCAATAAGCTCATAACTGTACTGTGCATTTACACCGTGGCCATATTCATCTATGTAAACAAACGAAAACAACATTAATGTTATACTAGACACTGTAAAATAGTCATTCCCAGCCACTAGACTTTTCTGACAGGTGTCAGATGCGAACGTATTTTGTGGGACTGCTATACAGGAGTTATTATTAGGGATTATAGAGAGCGAAATTTTGTGTTTTTTATTTTAGCGTTTTTTTGAACATGAAATTTTTGTACCTCTTGGTTTCGAGTGTGGTCCTGAAAAGTCTCTGTTTCAAGGGCTATCTAGCGCTTCCCTTTAGCCCTACGCCTTCAAGCTAAAGAGAATTGGGACACCCCTACCCCTTCACGTGAACGCGCAAAATGAGTAAGGAGAGGTGGAAGGGCTAAGAGGTAGAATTGGAAATAGACCTTTGTCTGTAGATTTAAACCACTTGCCTCAACCATGCTATTGTTGGACCCTAATTGGACTGTTGACTACACTGATTTGGCATTACATCTGAGCAGGTATGCATTTGTTGTGTGTTTCATGGATGTGGAAACCTTCACAATAACTGCTATACCAGAGTCAACATCCAACAAGTCCAATGTTCCTTATGTCAGACCTTACCATTGTGGATAAGGCAGCAAGGTTTGTGCATCTCTGTCAAGGAGATGATGCCAATGTTTGAATTTGCAATACTTTGTTGACTTGGAATTGCATCTCTGCATATACAGGTATGATAGGTTTAGTGTAAAGCCTGATTTATTCTTCTGATCAATGTACCCCAGGGTGCATACCATGCACATAGCCAACGGCATAGTGAGCATTTATACTTCTGCATTCTGTCTGTGCTGCTCTGGCATTAATACATCTATAATGCTAATAGGCATTGGGGTTTCTACATTCCACTGTGTTGTATGTATGTATATATATATATATATATATATATATATATACAGTATATATATATTTATGAGTGGTTAGCACTGTCGCCTCATAACAAGAAGGTCACTGGTTTGAGTATCAGCAGGTCAAGGAGGTCTTTCTGTGTGGAGTTTGCATGTTTGTTCCAGGTGGCAGACACGTGGTATTTTTAAGTAACTAAATTGGCCATGGTGTGTGTGATTGGGAGGGTGTGTGTATGTTTTCCTGTTGCAGTTGGAAGGGCATTCGCTGCATAGGACATATGGAGTTAACAGCGGTTATCAGCGGTTCATTGAACTGTGGCAAGCCCTGTTGGAGCAGGGATAAAGGTGAAGGAAAGTGAATGAGTTGATGATGCTTGTGTTCCTCTCAAACATCCCCACCACCACTAGGTTGGTTCCTGTCCATCCATTAAGGGGTAGGCTCCAGCAACCATAAAAACATCATCCACAGGATTTGGACTTACACCAAAGCCTTTCCATTCAACTGGACATGAATTATTGTAGTTCACTATCATTTATTAATCATATAGATCTAATCGATATATTATGAAATATGTACCATGTCTCCTCTCATTATGGTTGCATGAGTTCTCTCATGATATTGGTGCCACACCAAAGTCTCTTCCAATTAGGGTTGCAATGCTATTCTGACATGGCTTCCACTCCAAGTCTCGCCATTCCAGTGTCCTGACATGATCGGCAACAGAGCCTTCTACCCTCATGGTTGTAATGCTAGAGTTTCATCCTTTTTATCCAGAGTTTCTTCGTATCATCACTTCTTTGCTCATCCATATGCTCCATTACAACCAAGATGTCATTCATAAAGATTCTACTCCCCAAGTCACAGCCATAGCGTCTGTCCAGGCATGCAGGGTCACGACTGCCAAGATCATTCGTGTTTCTTTTTTGCACAGCCATGGCTTTTCTGATATCCAGCTGCATCTGCTCTGTCAGAACTCTCTGTCAGAACTCTCCTTCACTTTATCTTAATAGTTTCCTTCTCCACCTTGGCCCAATACACCTTTCTAAAACTTTCTGTTCTTCTTTTGTGACCCATTCATAAGACCTACTTCCACCTCATGGGCTTGACCCTCCATCACTCTAGAATCCATAACAAAGTCTCTGTGTTCCCTATTTTGTGTAACTTGTGTTTTTGTTAAGGGCAGCACTGTGGCTCAGAGGTTAGCACTGTCATTTCACAACAAGAAGGTCGCTGGTTCAAGTCCCGGCTGAACCAGTTGGCATTTCTATCTGAAGTTTGCATGTTTTACTTGTGTTCAAGTGGTGTTCCACTTTGCCCCACAGATCAAAGACATGCGGTATAAGTGAATTAGACAAACTATTTTGGCCTTAGTGTTTGAGTGAATAAGAGAGTGTATGGGTGTTTCCCAGCACTGGGGGTTCATAAGTTAGTGTCCTAAATCCTACAGTAGGATCATGAACTATGCTGAATGAAAGCGAGTGAGGAATGTTTTTGTACTTTTAAGTTGTTTTGGTCCTGTTTCCAGTGCCACATTTTCTATCCCTGTTGTAGTTTTCCTATGGTGTTCAGATTTGTCTTGAGTACTGTATATAAACCCCAGTGTATCCTGAGTTTATGGTCAGGTTTTGTCTATGTACTGTATGGGTACAGCATTGGCTTGCTCAGTTTTGTTTCATGTATTCTAGGTTTTCATAGTATTTTTCAATTTATGCTGTACTTTTTTATCTGTGATTGGCAGTGGTGGAAAGAGTAGTGAAAAATCATACTCAAGTAAAAGTACCATTACTTGCTTAAAAATGTAGTAAACGTATCTGTACCCAAAGTATGAGTAAAAAGTAGACCTTTCAAAAGTACTCAAGAGTAGTGAGTGTTGGGTATTGCGCTGTAAAAAGCTGATGCATTTACATGTAATTTGTGGATGTGTGTAAACGTAACATTCTGTAGTGCATTTAGTTATTGCTCAGCAGGCACACAACATCATAAGACGTTAATATTAGGTTAGATTTAGGTTGTGATGTCAGGTGACCAAAATTCAATGTCTAGCTAATGTCTAAGGACAATGTTATTTTGATGTCCAATAACAACGTCAAATGACGTTGATATTTGGTTGATTTTAGATTGTGTTAGAAAATGACCAAAATCCAACGTCGAGCCAACATCTTAAACCAACGTCATATTGACGTCACATATTGACATTTATTCATCAGGTATGGGAACCAAAATCCAATGTCTGATAGGCGTCATAGTGGTAACGTCCACACAACATCAAGCTGTAACATCATTAGATGTTGATATTTGGTTGATTTTAGGTTGGATGCTGGACATTGAGGTTGGACTTATGTTGGGTTCTGATGTCAACCCAATTTTTATTTCCGACCAAAATGCAATGTCCCAAAGACTTTGGGGTACTACGTCAATCTGATGTCATGACGCCATTTCGGTCATCGTACAGTAAACATATGTCATCTTCTCATCAGTGACATGCATCTAAACAGTCTCAGGGTCAATGTGTGTAAAGATTTTAGGCATCTTCTTGGACACTTTTAATGCTTCTAAACAGTTTGCTGCAATTATAAATCGCCCATGTCTTGAGGTAGTTCATTATGATGCGATTTACCTTCTATGTGCGATTTGATTGGACAGGAATCACAGGACTGATTTGTCTAATCCCTATGGACAGTAAATAATAAAGTAGTGACTGCAGGTCGAAGGAAAGTAGTGGATTAAAAGTACTGATACTGCACTAAAAATGTACTCAAGGGAAAGTAAAAGTACACATATTTAAAACTACTTAGTAAATTACAATTTATGAGGAAAAACTACTCAATTATAGTAGTTTGAGTATTTGTAATATGTTACTTTACACCACTGGTGATTAGCAAACCTTCTGTATTTGGATCCTGCTGTCCCTCATCTCTGAGTTTGCCCATGTCATTCATTCATTCATTTTCTTGTCGGCTTTGTCCCTTGCGGGGTCACCACAGCGGAATGAACCGCCAACTTATTCAGCACGATTTTACGCAGCGGATGCCCTTCCAGCCGCAACCCATCTCTGGGAACTTCCACACACACATTCACACTCATACACTATGGACAATTTAGCTTACCCAATTCACCTGTACTGCATGTCTTTGGACTCTGGGGGATACCGGAGCACCCGGAGGAAACCCACGCAAACGCAGGGAGAACATGCAAACTCCACACAGAAACGCCAACTGACCCAGCCCAGCCGAGGTTCGAACCTGCGACCCAGCGACGTTCTTGCTGTGAGGCAACAGCACTACCTACTGCGCCACTGCGTTGCCCAGTTTGCCCATGTTCCAAATATAATATATTTCATTTATATTACCTTTTCACAACTCAAGGTCACTCACAAGAAAATATCCAATTACTGCATACTAGCTTGTATTGAATCATATGAATACGCTGTGTGTGATTTTTTTACATTCAAAATGTCAAGGTGGTATCATGACCTGAGAAGAGAGAAAGCATGAAATACGTTTTCCTTTTAACCCAATAGTTGTCTCTTAAAAAAGCAAAAGAACTAGTTATGCAGCTGTTTTGATAACAAAATAGGAGAAACATAGTGAGTGAGAGAAAAAAGGTGTATATCCACAACACAGCGGTCCTGCCGGGTCAAGAGAAATATGTTTTATAAAAATCAGTGTGGATGTGTTTGTGAGTATTTCTCCTCTCAGCGATGTTCTGGAAGAAATGAGTCAAATAGCTTGGTGTTATGCAGGATACAAACAGAAGGACACGGCAAATAAAAGATTCATATTCAGGGATAATTGGAAATAAAATAATAATAATAAGGTGGAGCTCTCCACACGGTAGGCAGAAAGCAAGGCGAGCGCGGGAAATGAAGGTACAGTATGCCAGCTACGTCCAAGCCTTATTGTTTACTCTGTCTGAAATTGAACACTATCAGGTTCAAGCAAAAGGTCTATTACAGCTTTGTGTACAAATGTGAGAATGGTGTGGTTTCTATTATAGTTTTTTCTTTTCCTTTCTTTTTGGCGTTTGTTATTTTGATTTTGCTCAAAGCAACATCTATCGGGCAAAAATGGGGAATTGCTCTTTTCGTGTGGGAATGAGAATGGAGACTAAGGTACCGGAAATGAAAGGTGAATGTTCCATCTACCTCTCTGGTGCTTTCATATAGCATACCACACAATCAATAACAAAGAACGGCAAAAAAAAATCTTCAAAGTATGGCTTATTCTCTTTGAACACTGACATTATTGGGCTTGGAAGAAGTTTGACATGGCTCATGAATGAATCATCACATGCTTAGATGTGACCACAGTAGCGAATGTAATGTGATGTTATCTCATCTTTTTAAAGTTCCGGTGAAATCAAAATAAAGTTTTTTAGATGTTAGCATCAGCATGTTTGTCTTACGAATATCTATAGTGTGCTCCAAAATAGTGACAGGATTTGCATTTAGAAGATAAACACCCAAAGCTTGTCACTTCTGTCCAGTGTTGGGCACGTTCCTTTAAAAGAGTAATTAGTTATAGGTAGTGGTGGAAAGAGTACTGAAAAAAATCATACTGAAGTAAAAGTACCATTACTTGGCCAAAAATGTAGTGCAAGTAAAGTAAAAGTATCTGTTGTAAATATTACTCAAAATATGAGTAAATAGTAGCCCTTTTAAAAGTACTCAAGAGTAGCGAGTACTACACTGTGAAAGTTGATGGGTTTACATGTAATTTGTGCAGGGATGTGTAAACGTAACATTCTGTAGTGCACTTAGTGATCTTTACTATATTCGTTCGTCACTTCCAACCTTCCTTCCAGTGTTTGTTTGTTCTGTCCTTCCTTCTTTCGTTCATTTGACCCTTCCTTTCTTCATTCATTTGTTCCTTCCTTCATTCCTCCCTTCATTCGTTCCCTCATTCATTTGTACGTTTGTTCGTTAATTTTTTGTTCCTTCCTTCATTAGGTCTTTTGTTCATTTATTAATTTGTTTGTTTGTTCCGTCCTTCCTTAGTTTGTTCAGTCCTTCCTTGAATCCTTCCTTCATTCATCTGGTCCTTCCTTCATTTCTCCCTTCATTCGTTCGTTCATTCATTCATTTGTTCATTCATATTTTGTTTCTTCCTTCATTAGGTCCTTTGTTCATTCATTCGTTTATTCATTCCTTCCTTCCTTAGTTTGTTCAGTCCTTTCTTGAATCCTTCTTTATTCATCTGGTCTTTCTTTCATTTCTCCCTTCATTTGTTCGCTCATTCGTTTGTTCGATCATATTTTGTTTCTTCCTTGATTAGGTCCTTTGTTCATTCATTCGTTCATTCATTCATTCATTCATTCATTCATTCATTCATTCATTCATTCATTCATTCATTCATTCATTCATTTTTCCTTCCTTAGTTTGTTCAGTCCTTCCTTGAATCCTTCCTTCATTCATCTGGTCCTTCCTTCATTTCTGCCTTCATTTGTTCGCTCATTCATTCGTTTGTTCATTCATATTTTGTTTCTTCCTTGATTAGGTCCTTTGTTTATTCATTCATTCATTCATTCATTCATTCATTCATTCATTCATTCATTCATTCATTTATTTATTCCTTCCGTAGTTTGTTCAGTCCTTCCTTGAATCCTTCCTTCATTCATCTGGTCCTTTCTTCATTTCTCCCTTCATTAGTTTGCTCATTCATTTGTTCGTTTGTTCATATTTTGTTTCTTCCTTCATTAGGTCCTTTGTTCATTCATTCATTTATTCAGTCCTTCCTTCCTTAGTTTGTTCAGTCCTTTCTTGAATCCTTCTTCCATTCATCTGGTCCTTCCTTCATTTCTCTCTTCAATCGTTCGCTCATTTATTCGTTTGTTCATTTATATTTTGTTTCTTCCTTCATTAGGTCCTTTGTTCATTCGTTCATTCATTCGTTCGTTCATTCATTCATTCATTCATTCATTCATTCATTCATTCATTCATTCATTCATTCATTCATTCATTCATTCATTCATTCATTCATTCATTCATTCTTTCTTTCATTCATTCATTCATTCATTCAATTATTAATTTTTTTCTTCCTTAGTTTGTTCAGTCCCTTTTTTTAATCCTTCACTCATCTGGTCCTTCCTTCCTTCATTAGTTTGGTCCTTCCTTCATTTGGCCCTGCCTTCCATTCTTCATTTGTTCCATTAAAGCCGCGCTCACACTGGACTTTACCCCCCATAGACTTCCATTCATACGCACGCGAATGCGTCAGACCGGAAACGCAGGATCATGAGTCGAGTTTCGCATTTCGCTGCGGTACAAAGTTCAAGCTTGGTGAACTCTGACATGCGAAATCGCATCACTTGTCTAATCATCTTGTTTTATCCCGCCCCTTTTCGCAGCGCCGTACGACAGAATTTCGCAAGCTCAAACTCTAGTGTGACTTCGGCTTTAGTGATTGTTTAAGGCTGTTTAGTGATTTCAGTCATCAAACAGTTGACATCCTTCATTTTCTAATCAGTGACATGCAGTCTATAAACAGTCTCTGGAAGATTTTGGACATCTTCTTGGACATTTTTTAATACTTCCAAAAGGTTTGCTGCATTTTTAAAGCGCCCATATCTTGAGGTTGTTCAGGTTGATGCAATTTACTTTCTATGTGTGATTTGATTGGGCAGGAATCACAAGACTGCTTTTTATACTTTAACCAATCACCATAGACAAGAAAGAAATAACGTAGTGACTGCAGGTTGAAGGAAAGTAGTTGAGTAAAAGTACTGATACTGCACTAAAAATGTACTCAAGGGAAAGTAAAAGTACACATTTTAAAACTACTTAGTAAATTACAATTCCTGAGAAAAACTACTCAATTACAGTAATTTGAGTACTTGTAATTTGTTACTTTACAACACTGGTTATAGGTACTAGTTACTTCTCACAAATAGTAACTGAGTTAGTAACTGAGTTAGATAATTATAAAAGTAACTAATAATTACCAGGGAAAGTAACTATTGCATTACTTTTAAAAAATCTAATTTGTCAAAAGGCAATAAATATAAAACATTATACAATAATCTACACTATTTTAATGTTGTTGTGGGACAATGTGAGAGACAACCATCAAATTCAACATATTATTCTAAATATTATCATTACAGTTGCACAATAAAACACAATAGATGGTTTAGAACTTTAAGGGAAAAGTAGTGCTTATATTTCCAGTTCGCAAAAGCTACCATTGAACTTGTTGGATTTGCCATTGTTCTGACACCTGGTCGTTGGTGTGTGCGACTGACTGTGCGTGTGCTTGTGTGTGAACACTCGCACTACTCTGCCTCTGATTGGCAAACAAGGGAATTGTACTATATCTAAGCCAATCATCACGTTCTCAGCCAAACGCTGGTTGGTTATATGTCCCGCTCCAGCCCTAAATACACACACACCCCAGAGAAAGGGAGGTCCTATAATTGATAGAGACGCTGCTCGCATAAAAAACGTTTCAGCGTTGTCAATTATAGTAACGCAAATTTTATTGTCAGTAACAGCAACAACGTTGTAACAGAGGAAACAGTAAAGCTGCGGTCACACTAGAGTTTGTGCGTGCAAAATTCTGTTATACGGCGCTGCGAAAAGGGGCGGGATTAAACATGATTATTAGACATTTAAAAACTGAGCGATTTGTCCATATTTTAAAAGTTTGTCCAGAGAGGTCATGTTTTGATCCTCGATTAGTTTCACGCAGTCAAGTGATGTGATTTCGCAGGTCAGAGTTCACCAAGCTTGAACTTTCCAATGCTGCGAAACTTGACTCATGAGCTTGTATTTCCGGTCTGACGCATTTGCATGCGTATAAATCGAAGTCTATGAGGAGAAAAGTCCAGTCTGACCGCAGCATTACTCATTTGATTACTCATTACTGAATAAAGTATCGCCCTTAGTAACGCTGTTTATTTATAGCACCATTATACCCATCACTGTTTCTGTCTAAATATGTCTTTAGACATAATTTCATACTTTAGTTTCTCATCAAATCTTCTGACCAATCAAATACTCTATAGGATTTGACATGTCCTGCCCTCTTGAAGATGCATCTTATTAGCTTTTTCTTAGATGTGCTTGATCTCAAACACTCTCACTGGCAGAGCTGTGATTACAACAAGCTATCGGTCATCTTTAAAAGAGGAGGTGCTACTCTATGCCCCGCCCTGTTTTTTGGGTATCAGTTAAAATTACGTCACACATCAATCAAAAATGTACATTTCAAAGCACTTCACAAGACCTTTAAGGAAAATCCAGGGCAACATATGTTCATGTGTTCTCAAAAAAAATATATTTACTTAAAGTTGCATAGGAACATCCAATGCTATCGCATGACAATTCATAACTTTTTGATTTAGTGGCTATTCATTCATTCTTTCATTTTCTTTTCAGCTTAGTCCCTTTATTAATCAGGGGTTGCCACAGTGGAATGAACTGCCAACCTATCCAGCATATGTTTAATGCAGCAGAAGCCCTTCCGGCTCCAACCCAACACTGGGAAACACCCATACACCCATACATAGCACCCGGAGGAAACCCATGCTAACACGCAAACTCCACACAGAAATACCAACTGATCCAGCCGGGGCTCGAACCAGTAACCATCTTACTGTGAGGCAATAGTGCTACCCACTGACACAATTTAATGACTAATTTGTATGAATTTTTATAATCTCATTTGTATAGTTTAGCAGGATTTCCTCATCCCCCAATGATGGTTGGGTTTAGGGGTGGGGTTTGGTGCCACACCTTCTTTAAAAATCTTACATTTTCATATGGCTGAACTACAGATGTGGCTAAAGAGAATGTGCGAGTGAATGAACGTGACCACACATAATGTTCCAGTGTTATGCGGCACCGAACAAAATTATAAAATATATTACTAATAAATTAAAGCCAGTCTTAGCCATTTTTAATTTTCTTTTTACAAAGATTCTGAAATTTTTTTTAGTTAATTTCTAAAAAAAAAAAACAACAACAGGAGTTTGTAAATATTATGTAAATTATTTGGATAATACTATGAATTTCGGTGACGCGGTGGTGCAGTAGGTAGTGCTGTCGTCTCACAGCAAGAAGGTGCCTGGTTCAAGCCTCAGCTGGGTCAATTGGCGTTTCTGTGTGGAGTTTGCATGTTCTCCCCGCGTTCGCGTGGGTTTCCTCCGGGTGCTCCGGTTTCCCCCACAAGTCCAAAGACATGCTGTACAAGTCAATTGGGTAAGCTAAATTGTCCGTAGTGTATGTGTGTGAATGAGAGTGTATGGGTGTTCCCCAGTGATGGGTTGCAGCTGGAAGGGCATTCGCTGCGTAAAACATATGCTGGATAAGTTGGCGGTTCATTCCGCTGTGGCGACCCCTGATTAATAAAGGGACTAAGCCGAAAAGAAAATGAATGAATGAACTATGAATTTAGTGCACTATACGAAGGGGGCGCAATTGTCAATATGAAGATCGCTAAAACTGAAGTGTAAAAAATACTTTGAAAGCAAATTACACGTAAGATATATGACTTTAATGCTTTAATATTTTTAAATCATTCCGAGTTTGAACGTTGGAGTGTTCGAAAGGAATAGGGTATAGGGGGATAACTGGGAATAGAACACAGCCAGGAACATCTAACTACAGCTCTAGAGAAATAGTTGCAAATGTACAAAAAAGTTTGTGATGCAGTTTGCAAATGTTTGTTGGAATGAGGGATTTGGGAAATACCAATTCAATGAACTATGTTTATAATGATGGAACTTGCGACCTTAGTTGGCTAACGATGATTTTTGGAAACACACCCCTGGGCGGGTTGTTTGATTTGGGGGTGTTTGCTCGCACTGGCCTGACAATGGAAAAGCGGTTGTTCCTTGCGCCACCTGGTGGATATTGCGTAAACGTAGTTTAAATAGTTAAGTATCCTCGTGAGATCAGGCTGGAACATCATGACCTTAAAGAACATCACATTTTAGCATCATTCCGCGTTATTATAAAACTACAATCACAAAAAGTAAGATTTGTTGTTGACATGTTTTCACATTTGTGCATGTTAAACCTTTTACCATGGAAAACCGAGTCTGTTATTGTCATTTAAATTCAAACTGAGAATCGAAAGCCCTTTTTGTGACTTTCTATTGTCAACCAGCCCACACTTCAGACTTTAATTTGCATTATAGGGGGGAAAAAATCAAGTAACCATAATCAAACTAAAATTGTTTATTCCAATTTGCTTTTTCGAATCAAGGCATTTAGAGGCATGTAATGGATTCTGTTGTTTTGGTTCATTTTTTATTAGACAGTTGTATTGCTGCTACATCCAATGGCAGTAATTCAACTCTCTCTCATTTGTCACAGTGGGGCGATTCTTCTCTGGAAAACATCATTACATTAGGCGTTTATCTCTACAAACAGGGGAATTTATTAGCTCGAAAATGAAAATGACTCC
The DNA here is from genome assembly GCA_903798195.1 of Danio kyathit. Lineage (NCBI taxonomy): Eukaryota > Metazoa > Chordata > Actinopteri > Cypriniformes > Danionidae > Danio > Danio kyathit. The sequence continues at coordinate 22,784,035 of LR812533.1, read as the reverse complement.
AAGATATTTGTGCTCGGAACATACAAGAAATCCAAAGAATCTGGAAACTGTTTACAATTAAAAGTAGCTCCAATTATGATTATCCTAAATTGCGCACATGTCTGAAATGCTAATGTATGTTTGATGTGTGGTGTAAAGGGGGGTTGTGCACCACTGGAATTGAATTATTTTCTGTCATGTCAGTCCCTGACATTGTAGGAAGGAGTTAATGAAAGCTAAACAAATGACAGAGAATCTAATAAAATGCATTATAGCCTATATTTATGGTAAAGCACCACTGATGAAGCATGAACACATTTATCATAATATCTTCGAGTGATTGATTATTTAATTTCATAGCTACTCTTATATACTCGTATTAGCATATGTTAAGAGACCATTTAAACATGTTCAGTTTCGGATTTATTTAAGTATGGAGTTGAGTAAAATGTTAAAAGACCATTTGAAAAAAGAAAAGAAAAATACGTTTTTGACCCCCAAATCAAACTTGCAGCCAATCAGCAGAACGGGTGTGTCTAACAATGATATTGGAGATATAAATATGGGCGTGGTTCTGTTGGGTTATGGATGTGTTTGTTTTTGGTCAATTAGTGCTTGTTAATTTTTTAGTTTTTTATTCTATAAAAGTCTCAAAAACATAATATTTCTTCCGATTTCAAATAAAAATTATAGTAAAGAAAACATAAATAGTAATAATAATGATAATAATAATAATTATTATTATTATTATTAATATTATTATTATTTATTTTTATTTTTTTACACTTTACACAATTATATTTTCATATTTCTACAAATGCATCACTAGATTTCAGAATAAAACTAATTTACACAGAAATCCAGAAAAAATTAGAATCTTCAAGTGAGTGGTCTCTTAGTCTTTACTGTAAATTTGATTAAATAACTGTGGCCCTGGTGAGAATAACATATGCCTACTTCTTTCAAAAGCATAAAAAAACATGAATTATTCCAAACTTAATAAAATAATAGAAAATAATTCATTCATTCATTCATTTTCTTTTCGGCTTAGTCCCTTTATTAATCTAGGGTTGCCACAGCGGAATGAACCACCAACTTATCCAGCAAATGTTTTTTGCAGCGGATGCCCTTCTAGCTGCAACCCATCACTGGGCAACATACACACTCATTTACATACATACACTACGGACAATTTAGCTTACCCAAATACCCTGTACCACACGTTTTTGGACTCTGGGGGAAACAAGAGCACCCGGACGAAACCCACGTGAACACGGGGAGAACATGCAAACTCCACAGAGAAATGCCAACTGACCCAGCAGGGGCTCGAACCAGCGACCTTCTTGCTGTGAGGCGATCGTGCTAACTGCTCCACCATGACGCTATAATAAATATAATATAATATAATATAATATAATATAATATAATATAATATAATATAATATAATATAATATAATATGATATAATATAATTAATATAATATAATATAATATAATATAATATAATATAATATAATATAATATGATATAATATAATATAATATAATATAATATAATAAATATAATATAATATAATATAATATAATATAATATGATATAATATAATTAATATAATATAATATAATATAATTAATATAATATAATATAATATAATATAATATAATATAATATAATATAATATAATATAATAATATAATACAATATAATATTATATAATATAACAGCGACATGGTGGCTCAGTGATTAGCCTCACAGCTAGAAGGTCGCTGGTTCAAGTCCTGGCTGGGCCACTTGCCATTTCTGTGTGGAGTTTGGATATTCTCCCCGTGTCTGCGTAGGTTTCCTCCAGCTGCTCTGGTTTCCCCCACAGTCCCAATACATGCGAAGAAAAATGTATGAATGAAATAATATAATATGATATAATTTCTACATGAAACATTTAATTAAAATACAAAACACAATGATTGCTAAGCTGAAACATCAGTTTTTTTTTCATTAAAATGCATTTTTATATTTTTGTAATGAAGAAAATTAAATGCTTTAAAACCTACAGTATATATAGAAACACTGAAAAAAGAAACAGATGTTTGTCATAATTCAGCCATTTAAAAAATTATGATTGTATTAATAGCTAGCTCTTATAATATGCATATTTTTTGTAATTGAACTTACATTTCTTTACAAGCCATTTTAAACAGTTCAAGCTGGTTTTCCAGCTTATAATAAATGTACACAATCTCTCTAAAACGAGCAAGTAAGAACAGTATATTTTTTCAGGTTCGGTTTTTTCAGGTTATAATTAATGTAAATTGTAATTAACAAGTAAATTTAATTAATACTTGTGCTTAACCCAAAGGGAAGTGCTTTTCAGTTCTTTCAGACAAGATTTTTATACTGAAAGAGACATTGTTTATCTTCATTTATTCATTCATTCATTTTTTTTTGGCTTAGTCCCTTTATTAATCCGGGGTCCCCACAGCAGAATGAACCGCCAACTTATCCAGCACAGGTTTTACGCAGCGGATGCCTTTCCAGCTGCAACCCATCTCTGGGAAACATTGTTTATCTTATTTATTTATTTATTTTTACAATCAATATAGTTTTCACTGTTCAGTTTTTTTCTATGTTCTTGTAAATGAGCCAATCAGATCTTTGGATCACTCAATATCACATTATGCACAATACTGATTTTTTTTTCCCCAGCCTAATTCTGCATTTTAAATACGATACAAGCCTGCCCTCTACAGGAAAATGCCGCAAATTACAGGTTTTTGCTTGCAGTATATATTCTGACCAGCAGATGTCAGCTTATACAAACAGTTCATCATTGTGAGCTTTCAACAATCCTCTCCTCACCATTTATACGATTAATAATGTATAAAAAGAAGAGGAAGGGAAAAAAACTCACAAGGGAAGAAGATTGTCTACAAGTGTTGAGATAATTGTCACACACAGAAAGTAAATTATTAGCGCAGGAACGGGCATATTAAGCGTGACAGTGATGAATGCTATTGTCAACACTCATTTTCTTGCCCAGGCGAGAAATGTGAGCTTCTTTTCTTTTACTTGAGGAGTCATCAAACAAAACTTTGGCAGAAACGCATTTCCCTTAGCTGTTCGTGCCATCTGTACAATTCTTGCCAGCTTATCTGTGGAAACACAAATAGGAGAGTTTCCAAACTATTTTTAAAGACCATTTAGTTATGCTGATGAATAATTATTTTTTAATTAATCATTGCTTTACCTAAATACACTTAATTTTTTTACTTTTGCATTTGATATGGAATATATTATGCATAAGTTGTCTATTAAATAATTTATATATTTTATATAAATATCAAAATATAGAAATATGACAAAAAATTATGACAATAAATGTTTTTGTTATTTTAACATGATTATGTTAATTAGGTAAGATTTTTCATTTATAAAAAGTGTAACTTAGTGAAGTTTATTCATAAACTAATTTCGAGAGGATCACGTGCTTATGATTGCTAGCGGCTGGACCCACATTATCCAATTCACAGGGCACCAATCAGATGATTCCTAAACTACTACGAATACCCTGGGTTATGTATCACCGCTGTCTTTGCTTTTGAAGAGTCCCCCCTTCCACCCCTTCTCCTTCTCCTTCTTAGATGGGTGACACGGTGGCCCAGTGCTTAGCACTGTTGCCTCACAGCAAGAATGTCTCTGGTTCCAGGCTTTACCAAACCAGCAGACATTTCTGTGTAGAGTTTGCATGTTCTCCCCGTGCTCACGTGGGTTTCCCCTGGGTTCCTCATTTTCCTCCCACCGATCAAAAACATGCAACCTAAGTTGATTGACTAATCCAAATAAACACCATAGACTTGCTCCTACCTAGTACTTATCTCTTTAAAGAGAAACTACTATCTGCTCTTCAGCCACTATAACGGGAGTTCTCGAAATCTACCTGCGCTCAAACTCCCCTCTCACCTCGCAACGGGAGGGAGCCCCAGGCTCGAGGATCTTATGAGCTCAGGGTTCTCTCCCGGGACAGCATGCCAAACATGCTTTATAATCAATCATCAGCAAAGTGTGAACTCTTGAAATAATTTTTAGTCGGTTTGACTCATGTAAGTTGAGATAACTGGAAAGGTTCATTTGATTCAACTAAAAAATCTAAGACAGCAAGATATTTTTTGTCTATTTATTTATTTATTACAGAATGTGTGAATGGTTTCCTACTTGTCATTAATGGTTTATATAAATGAGAAGCCTATAATATTGAAGGAACCTTTTCATTATAGGTTATTTATAGTGTAAATTAAAATCTTTTATTTTATTTTTATATCTGCTTCATTAAACAGATTATTAAAATGTTCTTCATTTGAAAGAAAAAAAAACTTCTCACTAAAGTTTTACAATTACTACAAGACAATTTATATAGATTTTTTTTACAATCTAAATAATTTAATTAGCTTTTGCAATAAAAGTTATATACTGCAATAAAGGGGTGATGCGGTGGCGCAGTAGGTAGTGCTGTCGCCTCACAGCAAGAAGGTTGCTGGTTTGAGCCTCGGCTGGGACAGTTGGAGTTTCTGTGTGGAGTTTGCATGTTCTCCCTGCATTCGCGTGGGTTTCCTCCGGGTGCTCCGGTTTCCCCCACAGTCCAAAGACATGCGGTACAGGTGAATTGGGTAAGCTAAATTGTCCGTAGTGTATGTGTGTGAATGAGCGTGTATGAATGTTTCTCAGAGATGGGTTGCAGCTCGAAGGGCATCCGCTCCGTTAAACATATGCTGTGTAAGATGGTAGTTCATTCCGCTGTGGCGACCCCAAATTAATAAAGGGACTAAGCCAAAAAGAAAATGAATGAATAAATGAATAATGCAATATAGGTTATAAACAAATAGTACTAGCAAATCAAGTGCATAATGTAAAAATGTTAATTGCTAACCAGTCTTGGGCAAAGTTACTTTAGAAAGTAATGCATTACAATATTGAGTTATTCCCCAAAAAAGTAACTAGTTGCGTTACTTTTTATGTGAAGTAATGCATTACGTTACTTTTGTGATACTTTTGCGTTACTTTTTCTGACCTGGCTGAGGCTGGCTGATCTCTTTCAGAACTTGAAGGGTTTTTTTTTCCTTCTTCTTTTTTTTTTTATATATATATATATATATATATATCTATATTAGCTCTGCAATTAACATCACCGTGTATAACCTTCAGTATACCTTAAAAAAAAGCACACACACACAAAAACTATGTAGGATAAAGTTATCTTCGGAGAACTTCCTGACCCCAGAGCTATAATGAATGTTTAAAGCAATGCTTTTACTACTTTTGTCTTATTAGTTGAGTAAAATGACTGTTTATTCAGATAATCCTCTTTTCCTTTTTTTCCATGTGTTCAAAATAATGAGAATGAGCTGTGCCATCTTCATGTCTGTCTGTTCCTGCATTCTCTCATTAAGTGTGGGATTCAATGTGACTAAGTTCATTTTAATTCAGCAATTTATTTTTTTAAAAACGAATTAACTAAACTAAAAACTTGCATTACATTTTTTTAAAAAGTAACTCAAATGTTATTACTTAATTTGTAAAGGTAATGTGTTACTTTACTCATTACTTAGATTATTTTTACGTAATATCATTATGTAACTCACGTTACTTGTAATGCTTTACCCCCAATGTTACACTAAACATAAATACAAACACATTATATATAAAAAAAATGATAGAAAGCGCTATGCATGTCAACTATGTGGATGTTTTAGACAGTTCTGAAGGATGTTATCACATATCCAGATGACAGGTGGAGAATATAAGCTTATTTTCAGGCAGACGAAAATTTGAGGTGTAGGAAATAGGCACACCTATTGAATTCTATGGCGTACAAAGAAACAATCACAATGGCACAGAAACCAGACAAAGGAGGTTACTATACCGCGCAAGATGTCTCAGATGACGATGACACTCTCTTTTAAGGACATGATTGCTCATGGTGGTAATGCGATAGCCATTTGGGATCTTTACTAACAAAGTAACATTGTCCGGGGAATTGTAGTCAAATTATTCTATAGTGATGATAGCCAAAATGAAGAAGATGAAGATAATGGGGATGGACTACTATTTAGTTTCAGTTTTCCCGCTCATTTCAGTATGTTTCCCATACATTGATTTTATATGGAGTCTTTACACTGCAAAAAGGGCATATAAATGTAGATAAAACATAACGTATATACATAAAAAATGAAATAATTAAATAAAAAATTACATATTAAATGTTACTTATTGCATTTTTAAATATAACATAAACAAAATACTGAAAAACAAACAAACAAAAACATTAAAGTAGCACATATCACATTTAATTAAAAAGCTATATCATTTAAAATATATTTATTTTTTGTGAAAAACTGAGATTGCAATTTTTTTGTATTCTTTAATCATTTTTTGTTTATTTATAATAAAAATGTTTAACAGTGTATTTATATATGAGTTAACAGTAAAGTGCATTAAAAAGTGATATGGATATCTTTGGCTAATAGCTAATGATTACTTACAACTATCAATTAGAAATCTAATTAACAACATAATTTTTAATATAATTAATTCATTCATTTACACTACTGTATTGAATTTATACATGACACCTTTAATTAATAGCAACTAATGTACTTAATATAGATTAGTTGCTGGTGCAGACTTTTTGAATGAGTTCTTTTATAAGCTATATATTCAATCATGATTATATTCCTTTGTTATGGGAGAGACTAGTGAATAACACCATACACACACTCCTCATATTAAAGAAGATCTTTAGCTGAAACTGTGGTCCTTAGTGATTCACAATCACAATCAAGATATAGCAAAACTCTGAGAGTCAATAAATAAATAAAACTAAAATTCAAATAATTGTTAACAAATCAAAATGAATAACTCATAATGATATAACGCCAGTATCTTGCATTGTAAAAATCTATGATTAACAGAAACATTTTCATTTTTGAGGGAACTGTTCCCTTAATTAAGCATTCATTATTGCATATTAGTGCACCTGTATTGTAAAGTGTTACTAAAATAATGAATAAAAACCTGAAATGATAAATTATGTAAAAATGCTCAGTTTAGTTCTGCCTAACTGTGGAAGGATGCAATTATTTCTTGTTGCAAATATATTGAAGCAAATAAACCTCACTGTGTAATGCATGCATGAACACAATAACAAGTCTAACTGCCAATTCTCACTCACGCTAAAACACTTGGCCAAAAGCACAGCTTTAAATTGGATACTTGGATTCTACTTTTAGATGATCATTGTTCTCTGAAAGTTCATGGCTTCTTTTCTAAAGCCACACTGAAAAGCAGTTGCTCTTTAGCTCTGCATGGGTTATAGAGAGATAGATAAAGGAAACATCAGTGAACTGATCCGTGAGGGAGATCATTATTTCAAGAATGACAAAATGGGGCACTGCCTTCACTTTACGCAGAGTTTTCAAACTGGGGTCCAGGGACCCCCTGGGGAATGCAAGGTAGTGCTAGCGGGTCTGTAGAAAAGTTTGTAAAAAAGTCAATAAAATAAAATAAATAAATAAATAAATAATGAACATTCATAACAATAATAAATAAAAAAAAAAATATTTAGCATTTTATTCAAATAAAAATAACATTAAAAACAGACAATTGTATTAACATAAATATAATTTTTTTTAAATTAAAACAAATTCAATTGTAAAATAATGCAAAAAATTACTAAACAAAATGGTAATAAACTATGCAGAATTTGATTAAAATAAATATAAAAAAATAAAATGAGTTAAAATTATTAATAATATATAAATAAATACAGATATATCTAAATAAATAATTAAAGAAAGAAAGAATGAATGAATGAATGAATGAATGAATAAAATGAATGAATGAATGAATAAATAAATAATAAAATAATAAAATAAATAAATAAATAAACAGTAGTAAATAGAATAATTTCAGTAAAAAACATTTTTTTTTTTTGGAAAATAATATGTTTTAGACATTATAACCTAGACTTTACACAAAAAAAAACCCTTATATTTTTTAGGATGGGGTCTTTTGCACAAATGTTATCATATTTGGGGCTCCAATGCATCTAAAACATTGAAAACCCCTTATATATGTTAACCAACGGTCACTAAAAGTCCAGTTAACCCCAATATATAATGTCGTAATGTTCTTCTCGATTATGAAGAATACAGTCTCCTTTCATTCTTGTTTTATCTATGTCCAGTGAATACCAGTGCATACTTTATGAGTATTATTTCTTCTTGGGAGAAGGAAATCTTACAGGTTTGCAAGAAAATAAGAGTGAGTAAATGGTAACAAAATGCCTCAGCGGAACTGCTATCCCTTTAAACATTCGAATATAATTCAACCTGCCCGAAATATTGTACGTGATAAAGACTTGTTACTCGATTTTCCCTCCCATTCTTTCCTCTTTCTCGGTCAGATGGATGTGGGGATCGTGTTTGGTTTCCAGGCTTTGGTTCAGTGCATCATTTGATCATATCGCTGTCTCTCCTCAGAGGCGCCGCTGATTGGGCGGATTAATTCGCGTGCATCTTGAAGCTGCGTGTGCACGCGCTTTTGCCTCTCAGTCTCAGCGCGCGACATATGGGTACGCGAATCTAAACCGCAACAATATCAATACAGTCCAAGCGTCGGGGATTCTCGTAAACAATCGCGTCCCGTCCAGAAAACTTCGCGGAAACTTCTCGGACATCATTTTACGGATTACGGATTCTTCGTTTCAAGCACGGAAGGCAAAAACAAACAGTAAACACGCTGTGTGTTCATAAAGGGAGTGCAATGTTTCCGACCAAGGCGATAATCTTGGTGCTTCTTTTCTTTGACAACGCAGGTAAGAGAGCGTTATGTGTTATGCAGTAACCCTAAATACAAAATGTTATATAATGATAGCAGTGGTTTTGTGCATTTTCTTTCTGATTTGCATGCTACTTTTATGGCCAGTGATGTGGTGATGCTGGTGTCAGTGGCAGGTGCATCTCTGGACCTGTTTGAATTCTGTTGTTCTCATTGATCTGCACTGTTGCATAGTTTGTGAGGAGCAACGTGTTGTTTACTACTTTCATGCGGTTCCTTGTGTATCCTTATAATAATAATAATACATCTTATAGGGACTGTGGTGGGCTAATTTGCTAGGCTATATCCAAGGGCTTTGACAATGGAACCTGTCCTTAACATGAGAGGATTATCGAGCTAATATTATAATCAGTCTTGTACTCTGAGTTAAAGCGTCTGCAGGATAGCAGAAGAATCGCATTGATTTGAATTGATCCTTTGTAAATCCTTATGGGACAGTGGGATGAATTTCTTGGCAGTCCACCTGCTGCACGAGTCGAGAAAGATCCAATCAGTGAGTTTGGGCGGGAACTGTCTATGATGTAATTAACCTGTTTTGTGTATCAACGTTACATCATACACAGCGCGGAATCCTAACTATAATGCAGTTACGAATAATATCAGTGTTCTTTAAAAGTCATTTTGATCGCAATTGGCTAATTTAAATAGAATTTTGGTATTATAAATGAGGTTAATTGCATATTTTTACATTTACATCATAAATATATATTACATTTTTGGAATATATTGTTAATGGATTAACAATTTATTCCAAAAATGTAATATATATTTTATCATTCCATGTATTTTATTTATTAGATGGATTTTACTTACGATGTTTCACTTTTACCTATAGAAAAAACAGCTGTTTGAAATCTAAATTTTACTCTCTGAAATAATTTGTTTACTTAAAGGCCAAAAATGCAAAAGTTGAAAGTTCTGTAATCGTTTTTTCACTTTTGACTTGTTCCAAACCAGTTTGAGTTTCTTTCTTCTGTTGAATATACAATATGATATTTTGAAGAATGTTGGAAACCTGTAACTGTCTGGAAAAACAAATAATATGGAAGTCAATAGTTAGAAGTTTCCAAAATTGAAATATCTTGTTTTGTATTCTACAGTAGAAAGAAACTTAAACAGGTTTGGAACAAGTGGAGTATGAGTAAATGATGCAGAATTTTCATTTTTGGGTGAACCATCCCTTTAAATTTGCCTGCATTGTATTAAAGAAAACTATTTTTTTAAATAAGACATAAAGCATTACTTATTATTTACACTCTAAACTATGAAGAATAACAACAGCAACTCCTACTTTAAAAAAACAACAAAAGCAACATTTCCCATGGGATAAATAATGAAATATTAATTAAACATGTTTATTAAATTTACTTGACCGTTTGTCTACCTATCCTGCATTACCTTTTTCTTGTTTTTTTTTTTTTTCATTTCAAGTGGCCATAAAGATGGCAAGTGTGCATCATTTTTATCATTATGCTTTTATGTATTTATAGCTTTATTTAATTTCTTATGCATGTTTGTTCAGTAGTTTATGTATAACAGATGACAATTAGCCTAAGTGATAAAAGCTAAACATTTTACAAAATGCCTATGCTCATCTCTGCGACTAACAAACCATTTTGATTTACTGCCAAATGTTTCTCTCAAATTCTTGTGGCATTGTGCTCTTGAACATGAAAAATGGATGGGATATGCTTGGCCTCAAATTACTGCTGGGAGAGATGCTAGTGTGCATTAAGTGCATTGAGCTTTGGCATTTTTCAGACGTGGGACAGTCTTGCACATTTACTTTCAAACACTCTCAAGTGACCATGACCGCAAGTGTGGGTATATTGAGACAAGCCCTGATTCGCCATGGATTCTCTCTTGAATTTCCTGTGGGATTTCAGCAATTTGGACTAATGAATGAAATAAAATCGATTGTAAACATAACTTAAAGTATTTTGCTCTGTTACTTAAACGTCCTTGGAATGAAATACATTATGATATACAATTACCATTGTTTGTCATAAAACTACTAGTAATTATTTAAAATTGTCTAAATTGCCACGCAATGGACCAACAAATACAGTAACATATTATGTTTTTAATTGAGTTCAAAGTAATGTTTGAAGTAAATCTTCAATTATGGTGCAAAAGAGAAAATCAATTTTTAAACAGTCTTTTAAAATAATAGGAGCATTATTCTAATACACGTTTCGGAACCACAGGTTGTATATTCCAGAGAAACCTTGGGCTTTTAAGACTACAGACTTGACAGCCCTATTGATAAAATTCTATGCTAAAGGTGTGGCCATATTAAACATAAGTGAAATTTTGTGGGCAAGGTTGGTCCTTTGTCGATAGTGTTGTGATGCATGAAGCACAGCTCAGTTTGCCTTTATTATTTTCAAAGATCTCAGACTTGAATCTGGTGTGAAATAGGGCTGCACAATATTGGGGAAAAAACATACATTGCAGTATTTTATTTTTCTGCAATGTATATTGCAATATCAAAACATATTCACCAGATGGCTTGAATAGCTATTTGTGGAAAAAAATCATTATTTTAGAATGACTGGGGGGATTTTGCAGGGGAGTACATGTGGATTAGGCATGGGCCAGTATAAGATTCTGACGGTATAAAAGCCTTGGTTAAAAATATCACGGTTTCATGGTGTCACGTATAGGGCTAGGCCTATAAACTATATTATATCGAATTGCAATAAAATTTGCATCAATAGCAATAATCCAAATTCAAAAAATTTTGGCCAAAACTGTTATACCATTTAATGGGCCCTCTAATTTTTGTGGCTTCAGTCATTGTTGGGGTACTCTTTTAAATCTGTAAGCATTAACAATTTATATTGAAATATATATCGTTATCGTTCAATATGAAAAATAATTATTAATATTGCATTTTTGCCATATCGCCCAGCCCTAGTAATGTCACGGTAATGTGATTACTGCTTTAAAATATGTTCTTTTTAAATGTCTGGGTAAAAATAACAACTTTTTCCTTATTGAACACAATATATTATATTTTAAGAAACATGTAAAATATTTTGGAACAGTAGCTTTTGATGTGAGGGGTGATTTTCTGCTGTTGCTCTAAAAAAAAAAAGGAAATAAAATAGTCGAAAACAAAACGTAAAAACAAACAAATTTGCATATACCGTAGGAATGGTATACCAGAAAATTTTGGTGGTTTTAAAATCTTGACTTTTCCAAACCGTGGTAAACTTTAAATCTGGTTATTAACTCATATGTCTTAATGTAGATAAAATAGAATAAGCAAATTACAAGCATCGATGAATTGATTGATGAACTTTCAGTCTAGTATTGTTAAACTTTGCCTTTACAAATTATATGTTCAGAACTGTGGTGTCTGGGCAAGTTTCCAGATAGACACATTGCAATGATGATGCTGAAATGATATATAATATGAGCCATTTCATGCAAATGTCAACCTTGCCAAGTTTTCATCAAAATAGAGAAACCGTTTCTACATTTTTGTTTAAGCAAGTATTTTGCAGTACTTTAAAAATACTCAAAAATGTCTCTGTCAATGTTTTCAAACTATTATATTTGATTTACCGAAGTCACACAAGTAGCAATTGCACATCTGTCACATCCATAAATGCAAAAAATGTTAAATAAAATAGAATCAACGATTTTTGTTCTATAGAGAGCCAACTCTTATCCTTTTGATTAGCATTATTTGTTTTGCTTTGTGCCTTTTATTCTCAGAATTTCTACAAGGTACGTTGTATACTTTAAACTCACATACTTTTTTTGGTCACATCCATAGCGTTTATTTTCCAGTTGTTTCAATATAATGTTAACATATACTTTCTATGTGAATTTATGTTTTGAGTTTTTACTGCAAACGTTACATCCATAACGCTGGAATTTCTCACATATTGTGCAGCTGTAATCTGAAGTTTGCATGCATAATTGTTTTGCCAGATTACCTAAATTCTTTCAACTTTTTTTTTTTTGGAAATGTGCTTTTCTCTGCGTCTGTTGCATCAACAATATTCCATCAGTGCTTTGAATGAGAGTTATGAAAAAAAAAAAATGTTTGGAAGATTTTTTAAAGCAATATGGATCTGGAATACGTTTAAGATAAGTAAATGTTAACAGATTTATTTTTTCTGTCCTGCTCTTTTGGTTTTGGATGAACTATAGTTTAAGAAAACAATCTTTCAGCTCTTTATGAGTCCTTAAAATTATTAAAATAAAATACAGTGTATCTGATCCTTCAGTCGACGTAACCAAGTAAAATTTTGCATATAGAGTGGTGTTTGAAGATATGCTTCTGGTGTAAGAGATTTTACTAAAGCAAAATGAGCAATAGTAATTGTAATGCCTGTCGTAGCATCCCCCCCTCTTATGTCATTATGATGATGAGAGGAAAACACAAGGCTGTGCTGCCGGAGATGCTTTGGGACTTCATCAGAGTCATCTGAGAGACAAGATGGGTGGAGCCCTACGGTCACATGATGCATTTCCCCAGGCTATGGACATGAGTCATCTTTGTGATGTCATCTCCTGATATGCACTTAAACTCTCATTGGGCTATTAATTAGTTGTGTTAGAGATAGCCTAGCCTGACTCGGAGGGCCTGAGCAAGATGATAACAATAAATATGATGTAACCCACTGCACAGCCGCTGATCCGGAAACACGACAGGCTGATCTCACAGCCTCTGCTCTGAATTTGTGGAGATGTGGTCTACAGAAAATAGGATTTAACAGGACAGATGTTGCACTGACAGATCAATTTCCCTTGATCATTACCGCTGTACACCCACATAAACATGCGCAGAGTGGTGGAAATGTGTCTCCTCCTCCTGTGTGCATCTGCATTTGACGTTTCATTGCAAGATTTTAGGTCTGTATTAGCAGGATGTTCAAAAAAGTCATTTTGTACAATTCAGTGGGTCTTTGTGATATGAATGTCCTGCTACTTCAAAACATATGAACAGTTTTTTTATAAATGCACCTTTTTTGTGTTCATGTTGGTTTTCTATGGTTTTTAAATAATATATTTTTATTATTATATAATATGTTTTCATTATATTACATTGACGTTTCATTGTAATGAATCGAAAATAACATATATTCTTTGCACCTTGAATGAATTCAAGTGTACACATTAGGCAAGGCAAGTTTATTTATATAGCATATACAATGGTAATTCAGTGCTTTACATAACAGGAATAAAAGAAACAACTATAAGAAAATACAAACAACAAAAATAAAAATGATTAAAAACAGATAAAAATGATAAAAATGTGTTACAACGGATTTTAAAAGAATGAAAAATAAAAGAAAGACATAATAGTGCGATCTGTCGGACGTAGCTGTCACGATCACCAGCGATCCAGCCTGTGCAGATGGCTGGTAAACCCACAGATCACATAGAACTACTGTACAAATCTGCTGGTAAATGGACTACAACAAATGCCAACATTATGTTAAGTCTTCCCGAAGAGGACACAAACTGGACTCTGGTTCAGTATTTAGATTTTGTTTTTAAGTTTTTGTGGATCACCATTCACTGTGGGTAATATGAAGAAAATCAACCACTAAATATTTTAACAATTAACTAAACAAGCTGACAAGAGGGTGGAGACATTTAACTCAAAGATTAACAAGATGAGGGTAAACTAAGGTGAGCAGGAAGTGACATGAAAACACAGAACTGAAACATACAAAAACAAAAACCAGGATGTTACAGTAGCACAGTGCTCATTCAGTAAAGCTACAGCTAAACAGTTGTGTTTTAAGTCTTGATTTGAATGTGCCTAATGTTGGAGCACATCTGGTCATTTCTGAAAGCTGATTCCAGCAGCGGGGGGTGTAATAGCTGAAGATGGATTCACCCTGCCTGCTTTGACTGAACTCTTGGAATTTCTAATTTATTTGATCCTAATGATCTGAGTGACCTGTTAGGTTTGTATTCAGTGAGCATATCTATATTAAGGTCCTAGGCCATTTAGTGAGTTATAGACTAGTAATAATACTTTAAAATCTAATCTAAATATAACGAAGCCAGCGTGAAGACCTTAGGACAGGTGTGATGTGCTTTGATTTTCTGGTTCTGGTCAGAATCCTGGCAGCAGCGGTCTGGATGAGCTGCAACTGTCTGACTGTCGTTTTGGGAAGGCCAGTGAGGAGTCCATTACAGTAATCCACCCTGCTGGTGCTAAAAGTATGAACAAGTTTCCAAGTCCTCACTGGAAACAAAGCGTCTAATTCTTGCAATGTTTTTAAGATGATAATATGCTGATTGAGTTACTGCTTTGACATGACTACTGAAAGTCATATCTGACTCTACAATCACACCAAGATTCTTGACCTTATTTTTTGTTGTTTGACCATTAGAGCCAAGGTGCGCATTCAACTTGAGAACCTCATGTCTGTTCCCAAATGCAATGACTTCAGTTTTCTTTTTTTTTAATTAAAGAAAGTTTTACACTACATACATTTCATATATTACACATGTAATCAAGTACAGCTGAAGTCAGAATTATTAGCCCCCCTTTTGATTTTTTTTTGTTTTTTTATTTCCCTAATGGTGTTTAACAGAGCAAGGACATTTTCACAGTATGTCTGATAATATTTTTTTTTCCACTGGAGAAAGTGTTATTTGTTTTCAGCTAGAATAAAAGCAGTTTTTAATAAAAAAAAAAAAACATTTTAAGGTCAAAATTATTAGCCTCTTTAAGCTATATTTATTTCCTCGATAGTCTACAGAACAAACCACTGTTATACAATAACTTGCCTAATTACCCTAACCTGCCTAGTTAACCTAATTAACCTAGCTAAGCCTTTAAATGTCACTTTAAGCTGTATAGAAGTGTCTTGAAAAATATCTAGTAAAATATTATTTACTGTCATCATGGCAAAGATAAAATAAATCAGTTATCACAAATGAGTTATTAAAACTTTTATGTTTAGAAATGTGTTGAAAAAATATTCTCTCTGTTAAACAGAAATTGAGGAAAAAAAATAAACGGGGCTAATAATTCAGGGGGCTAATAATTCCGACTTCAACTGTTTTTCAAACGTTTTTAAAATATCTTGATCAAGATAAAAAAGAGTCTTTAATTGTCTCCTTTGTCTAATAGGTCAATTGATGTGACATTTAAAGTGATACAGTATTGTAGTTTGCTCAAAATGAAAAATGTCATTATTTACTCAATCTATCATTTTTCCACTTTTCAGTTTCTTTCTTTTGTTGAACACATTTTTTTAAAAATGTTGATAAACACAGTTCAAAATTATAAAATTCAATTATAATTACAATTTTCTTATCTTGGTTAGTGCTGTAAAGGCAGTGGATTTCAATCCTGGTCACAGGGAGCCACTGCTCTTTGTACTGCATGTCTCCCTTATTTAACACACATAATTAAGCTCACATTCTCATTAGAAGAGAGCTCCATGAACTGAATTGTCTGTCAGATAAAAGAAACATTTAAAATATTCAGAGCAGTGTGTCTGCAGGACCATGACTGAAAATCACTGCTGTGAGGGGCAGTGTCCAAGAACCACTGATACTTACACAATATTCATTCATTCATTCATTCATTTTATTTTCAGCTTTATTTTCAGTCCCTTTATTAATCAGGGGTCACCACAGCGTAATAAACCGTCAACTTATCCAGCATATGTTTTACGCAGCGGATGCCCTTCCAACTGCAACCCATCACTGGGAAACATCCATACACACTCATTCACACACACTACGGACAATTTTAGTTTACCCAATTCACCTATACCGCATGTCTTTGGACTTGTGGGGAAAACCGGAGCACTCGGAGGAAACCTACGTGAACATGGGGAGAAAATGCAAACTCCACACAGAAATGTCAACTGACCCAGCCGAGGCTCGAACCAGTGACCTTCTTGCTGTGAGGCGATTGTGCTACCCACTACGCCACCGTGATGCCACTTACACAATACTGTAATATACAATTTAATTAAAACAATATTGTGATATAGTAATATAAAAAACTACAATAAACTAAAGAGCAAAAACTTGCATTTAATTGTTGCTTATTTAAGATGAAACAATCAACACTCAAATAAGCTAAATTTCAAACATGTGAGCACATTTGTGCAAGTTGTTTTTGCTTGTTGTTTAAATGTAATACTTCACACAGTTATTTGCTCTCATGGTCAATTTATTTAAACATACGTGAAATTTTTAATGACTGGTTAAGTCAGGTAAATGAGGTAAATGCAATGCAACTTGAAATATGTTTTTTCATGGTTGAAACTGATTGATCGATTACTAGAATTTTAGAAGCACTGTGCTATAACTAGTAATAAAACAGAAAGAATGATCATGTTCACTTGCGACACACTCATGTTTGAACTGAATTGCCAAAACAACATTTATTCTAACCTGGCATGTTTTGTTTCTTGACTCCTGAAATCAAAACCTCGATTAACTGAAAACTTTACCTCGATTTTGATTATTGAATGATTATTTTATTGTTAACATATTTTTTTATTTACTTTTTTCCCTCTGATAGATCATTGTGCTATAATTTGTACAAATGTACTCAACTAAAGGTTGACATTCTTTATGATATTAAAATAATTCAAGGAAACAAACCCTGATTATTTGATGAATACTTCAAACTGTAATCAAAGCACAGATTGCTTGAAATTGATCTTGTGAAAAAAGTTCACATTTCAGTTTTATTGTAAAAGAAAAGTTTAATTTAAACAATAGAAAGTAACTTCTTTGCAACTTCATTTAATATTTATCGTTAAAAGTGGGAAATAACCAGCATCCCTTTCAAGCAAAAATAAATTTGTAACAAAACTCAATATTTTAATATAGTTAACTAAATATTTCCTATTATTATATGTATATTTTTAAAGGTGCTGTATGTAAGTTTTTGACTCTTCTAAAGCATAAAAATACCATAATATGCTTGCAGATATTTCAGAAAATGCTAAGTGAATATTCTTGTTTATCTGAAAAACATTGCTGAAGTCAGTTATTCTGTGCTGGAACGGCTGTCTTTTTTTGGTTCTTTTAACCTGCCCAATGCTAATTTAGCCAACTATATTTCAGCACTCCGAGTTGCCTTGGTGGAAAACCGTGCATTCCATTCATTCATTAAGAAAGGCTCTCAAAGCATGCATCCGTGACCGAAATGCAACCTCCGGTGGACAGTAGCTGACTCCGAAATGAGATGCAGATTCAGAGTTCCACATAAGGCGGTTATTAATTAACAAATAATATAAATATTACGAACGTAAGTATTAGGTGAGCAGGTTACATTGTAAACCTGTGTCCTAACAACACTCTACGTGATGAGAGTTGCAGTGATAAGCTGCACCAGAAAAACATGACAGAAAATTAAATACAGCCGTTCAGAAGCACAGAATATGCACTCACTCATGAAATGGTAAGGTTTATAATCTAATTAGTACATATTAAACCTTAAAATGTTATAATGTTTGGAAGTATAACGTATGCAACGTATAAACGTTGTAACATTACATGCTGAATCAGTGATATGTGTTGGTTTTGAGTTACAGTTCTAAAGTTCAATTTCAGACGGTTTATTTTATTTTCAAGATCTGAGGTAAACTATCTGACGCTGCTTTCTATAGTATAGCAATAAATGTCATGTAAAATGGCATTCAAACTCACATTGTTAGCATTTAGCACTGAAAAAAGCACATGAGGTGTACCCGAAGTCATCATTGTCAGTTTTCTGTTGTTTAACTGTGAGAAATAGAAGCCGTTTCTAATATATCAGTTTGAGGTGTTGGTTAGAACAAAAACTTCTTTTAATATGGAAAATATTCCTTCTATTACATGCCATTGCTTTAATTTAGAACAAGACTTAAATCAGCCTTTAGGTTCGTAGTCACTCGCTCCTGGTGGTAATCAATCTTGCATTTGTTTTGATCCACGAATGCAATACCTAGTTCAACCACTGGGTGTCAAACTTACATACTGCAGCTTTAAGATAAAACAGTTGATTCTGC
Source organism: Danio kyathit (assembly GCA_903798195.1). NCBI lineage: Eukaryota > Metazoa > Chordata > Actinopteri > Cypriniformes > Danionidae > Danio > Danio kyathit. Next base: position 22,765,166 of record LR812533.1, on the reverse strand, counting down.
CATATAACTTAAGGAATAAGCTGAAAGAAAGTGAGTGTGCGCAGGGCCACGGGCCTTTGAGTTGACTGTTCCCGTCCAACACCAAAATACCAGAAACAAAGAATATGATTTACCTGACATATGAGAGATTTTTTTTTTCTTTTCAGGTTGCTATGCAAATGAATAATGATGCCACAATGTCATGGAAACTCTCAATTGCTCTGTTTGTCCAGACATGGTAATAAGGGAAAGTATTAACGAAGCAAAATAACCAACATGGGGAAATTACATAGTTAATAATAGGTTATGGAATTTGGTTTCGGTTTGTTTTCGGTCAATTGTCCAGCTCTAAAACTGCCCATGCATTCCCCCCCCCAAGAGGTCATCATTGGTATCCTGTTTCTATTTCAAGGTTCAACCATTGTAGCGATAGCATATGTCACTAAGCTGGATTATCCACAAAGGCCTTCAGGGCCAAAACCGTGTTCCATTCAGCGTTTCAACATCATTTGGTGGTGAATTCACATTCAGGGCTTCCACATATGTGCAACTGAATCCTTCAAACCATAAAGCTTCCAACCGTGAGCATTCGGTCAAATGCTTATCCTGTTGTCTGCTATGTTGTGTCCCGGTGGACTGTTTTAAACCTCTGTGATCATTTCCCTGAGAGCTGCAGCAGATGTTTTAAAGGAAATGGCGTAACATTTATGCTGTGTACGGTTTGATGCTTTATTAAATGAAGTGTCAGAGATGTGATCCTCACCGTGATGTTGCATTGCCAGTAGCAAACGGCAACGTCTGGGAATGAGCCCTGAGTTTTGCGGGACGTCCTGTTTGACTAAATGGTTCCCTGGGATGTAGCTCTTCTGCTTGGCCTCACCTTCGATTATGAGCATGTCTGGCAGATTTAGGCCTGCAGAAAGCTGGAGGAACAGCAGCATGTTCAAGCTTAATGAGACCAGCATTTTATCTTAACACTTCTCCTATAATTTAATATTATTTATGAAGTAAATCTTGTTGAATGTTCAAATGAATGTGTGGCTTAAGTGCTGTGGGTTATTGTTTTTAATTAGTAAGGGATTACTCTTGAAATATAGATTGATTATTGTTGAAATGCAATTCATTAGGTTACAATTATCATGCCATCGATTTGGTTCAATTCGATATCTCAGTGCATCACAACATGTGCCTTTAAACAACACGAGCATTTATAGCAAATAAACAAATACAAATATCCCGCTCGCTTTCTGAGCCTTGTCTACCAAGTTCTTTCCTACACCTTGGTCACGCGCTCAACTGAAAGGGCTGCGATTGGCTCTACATGCTGGCACTCTTCACAGATGAGTAAAGCCTGGTTTAAACAACACTAATAAACTGCATCGGCGATCACAGCTGATTCATGATAGATGCGAAAAAACTCTGCAGACACCCGCTTATGTCTGTATCCAGAAGTATCGCTGTAACAGCCGAAAGGAGAGGAAAAGTCACGCCAGCAGGTAAAATGGGCCACAGTGAGAGAGAGAGAAATGGAGTTTGCTTTCATTCTCTCAATCGCAGTGAAATAGGGGCTTCTGCTGTAAGTATCAGTGAAAGTGTTCAGCAAACACACACGCAGTGAAATTGTGCACAGTTTCTGTGTTTTTAAGTAGTTAGAGCGTATTTAAATAGTTATGCGCGCTTGCCTCCCTCGCCATAGTAAGTTGCGGCGACATAGCGCATATGAGATAAATTATGTCAGTACATAATAACCGGTTATGATTATTACTGAACCGATACCGAATTGTCCGCATCTGCATCGCGGTGCACCGAAGAAACAATTAATTTTGATACCCCTGGCAGCGCGCCTCCAAGGGGTGGCCAGGGGTGGCCACGGCCACCCCTGGGTAAACTATGGCCACCCCTGTGGCCACCCTAATATGATTTTGCTGTTGACATTATTAATTTAAATGTACTTATGTAAATTCCCAATATTTCAATAAATAAAATGCAGCCACTAAATTATGGTTGGTGCCACTGCCGTAGCTGATTCACTGCTCTCCCCCTCAGCGCTGGTTCAACGCTGGTAAGCAAACTGACGCATGCGCGCAGAAAACCATTCCCGTGCGCCTCACGCACTCCTGTGAGAATCCCGGTTGTTTGCATGCATTCCGATAAAATACGCGCCGCTCATGCGCCGTGAAACAGGAGTAACAGCCTTTTGTGCAGAGGTGTCGACACGCATCGAGTTTTGCAAGTCGACTAAAGTAAAGTTTATAGAATATGATGATGTAGTAACTTTCACTAAGCATGGCTTTAAAGCAGAAAGGAAGGACAAAGAGTCAGGGAGGTAAGACTTCATTACATTATGTTGTGTATGGGATGGTTCGCCCATGGTGTCATTTAAACTAGAACCACCACTGCCCTCCCCGATCGTCGTTGACAGCACACACACACCTTCAATAGACAGCAATGGCAATATAATATTTACCTTAAGGTACATCAACAGAAGAAGCTGCATTAATAATATTGTGGCTCAAAAAGGAATATGGATAAGCTATATTATTAGGGTCTGTATAGTGAATGTGTGTGTAGTAATGCCTTTTGTTCAGTTTGTATATTTGTTTCTTTTATTAATTAATTCATGAATCTTCATGAATTTTAGACTTGGCATATACCATATTCTGTGCAATAAAAGTATGTAAAAAATAACTAAAAAGTTATATATATATATATATATATATATATGAAAAGTGTTTTTAAACTAAATATTGATTTTTATTTGATTTGCAAATTGCACATGTACTTGCTGAATTATTTCAAGGAATAAATTGCAATATTTTAAGAGTAATTAATTAAACGAATTAAAACCACATTATTTCATTTACCAGAAACAAAAATATAACATTACACTGAATTCATAAATTTTTTTTGTGTGCCACCCCAAGATTTGCTGCGGCCTCTTCTGGCCACCCCTAAGAAAATTTTCTGGGGGCGCCACTGACCCCTGGCGGTTCATTCCACTGTGGCGACCCCGGATTAATAAAGGGACTAAGCCGAAAAGAAAATGAATGAATATATATATATATATATATATATATATATATATATATATATATATATATATATATATATATATATATATATTAGGGATGGGCGATATGGCCTAAAATCCATATTGCGATATACATTGCAGCCTCTTGCGATAACGATATATATTGCGATATATAAATTATAATAGAACCATTTCAGAACAAGTTACATAGACCCTTAGGAAAGCCAAACTGCTATTTTTTTAAGAAATAAAGAAACGTTGCATGTCATTTTGAGAACATTTATTGTGCAAAAGCAAAACTGTAATTAAACAACACAATGTTGCAGATAAATAACTAAATGTAGTACCTTTCAGAAAGAAAGACTTTTCTTTTAAGTCCTTGGTTCCTAAATGCCAAGTTGCAGAGAACAAAAAAACTGGTGTCTTTTTAGTTAAGGAACTTACACTGTGCTGAAATTACTTCCAGTATTAAATTAGTCAAATAAAATTGTGTATTGCAGATACTTTAAATAAAAACATATTTCTAACCTGCAGCCTAAGGTAACACATTTGATTTTGAACATTTTGTTCTCCTAATGAAATTAAAACTGGTGTCTTGATCTGCTCTTTCTCTCTCTCTCCCTCACTCTCTCTCTGTCTGCGTGCTGCTGAGAGATTGAGACGCACCAGACAAAGTTTGCTTATAAAGTAATGCAAAAATGAATACAATTAATATCGAAAGCGAAAGCAGATTCTCGGACATGTCCGGGGAAAATGTATTGTCACCCCAAATAATGAGCTGGATCAGTCTATTTAGTCTTCGCGCTCTTCTGTATCCAGCGCGTCTCTGTGGGTCTGCATGCAGAGCATGCGAGTCTGTGGCAGAGTGTTCTCAGTTTCTCGCGAACATTAACCGGGCCGGTTCAGCAGCCGGCTGCAGCTCGTTGCTCTTAATTTCGCGGGTAGATTGCGTCATCAAACATGCATTATCGCAATAGAATTAGAATCTCTATCGTAGGCCAATTTTGTATCGTTTATATCGCATATCGTTTATATCGCCCATTACTAATATATATATATATATATATATATATATATATATATATATATATATATATATATATATATATATATATATATATATATCATGCCGTCCAGCCCTAATATCGAGTACTGATGCTTCAAGCATTATATAACTGTGCCATGGGATAAAGCACTTTTCCCCCCTAAACATGACACTCACTGTAAGTGGTGATTTCTCCTTACCTAAGAGATTAAGTTAAGGGTGGTGCATATAATCCTTTAAACAGAGCCTCACACCAGCTCCACCGACAGCAGCGGGATCACTCAATGAGAGAGATGGATGAATACATGCTGCAGTGCAATTTGCACTAGATATCTTTACTGTGCTATTCATTTAACCTAACGAAGGTAATGCTTAGAACATAACTGCATGTGCCTCTCATGATAGGGCTGCACGATACTTGTAAAATATGCGACATGTGATGTTGTTGAGTATTGCGATACTATTTTTTACAATATAACTAGGGATGCACCGATCTGATACTTGGATCGGATATTGGCTTTGATAACGCATTGTTTTGAACATTTTGGACCGATCCAAATCTGATCTTGCACTTGCACTATTCTGTGGAAGCTTGGCTGGCCATGAAGATAATATAATGCACACGACAGTTGTCATGTACTATCCAAATGTTCTGAAGCCTATCGATAGTTTAATGTGAACTACAGATGAATAAAATTCAAGTTGTTAAATTCAGGTTCATGTCAGCACTTCCCACCACTGCGCCTGACAACACAAAACAAACCTCTCACCAAGATTAGTTGTTCCTATTAGTTAGCTAAATGTTACAAATATTATTTAAAGAAAAAAAGCTATTTTATCTGCAATAAAAAATATTTATGTAAAATAAAAAGGTAATAAATATTTTTCTGAGCTAATAAAAAAAAACATTTAAACTTTACAATTCCAAGAATGACTGAAATTGTTGTCTTATTGACAATTAAGAGCTGCACGATATTGGAAAAATTGTGATATTTTATTTTTCTGCAATAAATTTGCAATGTGCATACAGTTTCACAAGATTTCTTTTATGTCCAAATGTTCTAAACTCTCTTAAAGTGCTCAGTTGCAGGCCTTAAAGCACATGCAAATTATAAACCTTCATTCTTTTATGGCTAAACTTACTCTACAAATCACATGTGTACTGTAGATCCTGGTTAACCATAATTCAGTCTCAACATTGGACATCTTGTGATGTGACTATTGCAAATGCACACATTGCGATATCAATTCTGAAACAATATATTGTGCAGTCCTAATGTCAGTCTTATTGGCTGTTGTCATTTTCCTCTCTTGTCTCCCAGCTTTAGTGTTTATTTTCAGCTCTGAGTTCACACAACTGCACCTACTGGAGAGGTAGAGATAAAGATAATAAAGGTCCCATCTAATTGGTTAGATTTGCATAAACAAACTATGCATGCTTGCAGCATACAAATGTTATTTTATGTTATGTTATTGCACTACTCCACTGCAATATGGATATTGCATATACTATTATCATTTTTTGGTATGCAGTATTGTGTACTTTATCTCATGATCTTTCCTCTTGCTCATTTCTCCATGATTTCTGGGATGTTTTATCTAATTTGCCAGAGCCCCTAAAGATATGTGGGAGACTCCTGGAGCTTCCAGTAGAGCTCATAAGGTTAGATAAGACATTAGACAGGGGTGAGCATTCTGCTTGGGTCACAGCAGCTAAAAGCACTGGCTCTAATGGAAGCAATAAATAGCCCATTGCTCATGCAACATTTGTGAATATTTTTTAACTGCTGTGACATGAGCACAGTGATCACCCATGCCCCCATGATTTACGTCCTCGCGTGTTCTAAAGCTGCTAACGTATAACCCAAATGCGCACATGCGTCCTCCTCTGCTTGTAAATACTCACATTGTGATCGGTTCATAAGAGTCAGGGTTATTGAGTACAGATTGAGTTGTGAAATGTGATTAATCCGATTGGTCGATTGATTGGAGCATTCCTAGTTTACTGCTTTATGATCTCCTTTATCTTAGAGGTCTTTTACTGTTATAGATTATCAACACCAGTCAAAACACACTGTTCTAATTAAGGGTGCTTTCACATAGGATTCTATTGCTCGCACCCTAGTTCAGGTGACCCCTCTTCCACCTTCTGCACTGTGTTCATATGGTATGTTCATTATTGGTTCTGTACCCCGGTAGGTTTGCATCATCACAGTGACAGCTGTTGCAAGGTAATTATGCGTGAGGAGAATGCAAAACAACTGGATATCGCTGCTTGGGTGACTCAAATTTGAACTCTGAACTTTGTAAAATGTAGTTTTGTTATTAAAGTGCCAACACTGAGCAGCAAATGCATCTATTTGTCATGATTGTAATGTTAAAGTTCAAATGAAGTTATGTATTATTAGCAGTTAAATGTTGGTGTGGTTGCTTCAATTCATGTTTGATCATCAATTTAATTCATGTTTGATTGGTTGTATGTGTCCTCTCTGTAAAAGAAAGAAGAAAAGTGATTATCTCAACAATTTGAATGTAATGTTGTTATGAGCAGAACAGGTTTAAATTATTATGCTCAGTAATAGGGCTGCATATATCATTACAGCATCGATATCACAATGTGATTATTTGCAATAGTAACATCTAAGGATCTGCCATATCAAGTTCAGCTTCAGTTTATTCATCCCACAGGAAATTTGAGTAGAATTATAGCTGACCAAGAACCACATTGGTGAGTGATTGTGAAGTTTATGCATAATAGAGTGAAAGAGTGCTTGTTTGCTTTGTTTTTAATGACTGTGAGATTTCAAGTGCATTTAAATAGTTTGTGTACAATAACAGCTTTTATGCAATGAAGACTATGCAGTTTTGTTTGCTTACATTTGATTATTTAACTTATCCTTGAATTCAGTTAGGCCCAATCCCAATTCTACCCCTTAGCCTTTCCCCTTACCTTCACGTGAACGCGCAAAATCAGGGTAGGGTAGGAGTGTCCCAATTCTCTTTAGCTTGAGAGCGTATGGCTAAGGGAAAGGGCTTGATAGCCCTTGAAACTGAGATTTTTCAGGACACACTCAAAACCAAGGGGTACAAAAATTTCCCCGAATACACCATCTACAATGACAGCATGGCTGTTCACGGAAGTCAGGAAATGCACAAATGAGTATTTTTTTGTCATTATTACATTCATTAAGGCATTTGTGTTTTTCCGTCATGCTTTAAAAAAACAAACGTAAAAATAAAAAACACTAAATTTCGCTATCTATAATCCCTAATAATAACTCCTGCATAGCAGTCTCACAACATACTTTCACATCTGACACTCGAATACCCTGTCAGAAAAGTCTAGTCTGGGAATGGCGTTTTTACAGTGTCTGCTATAACATTAATGTTGTTTTCATGTGTTTACATAGATGAATATGGCCACGGTGTAAATGCACAGTGAAGTTACGATCTTATTGCCACATTATATCATTATGATAACATGATATTGTTGCCTTCAGTGATTTCCTGAAGATAAATACCAAAACATTAACGCAACTAGAATAACTACAGCAGTTGCGATTGTCGATCTCATATGAAGCAAGAGATCACGATGACACATGATAACGTGTGCAGGTGTTGTAGTGGCGTCCCATTTCTTAGGGGTCAGTTTTGAAGCCCTTCCCCCTGTCCCTTGAGTAGAAAGAGGAAGGGCTTCAAAACTGACCCCTAAGAAATGGGACACCAGGGGGAAGGGTAGGGGTACAAAAATAGAATTGGGATTGGGCCTTAGACTCAACAAAATAAATAAATAAATAAATAATATTTGATTTATGCAAATTATCTGGCCTACAGAGTCAACCCAATCAATTTCAAATTCCAAATTCTCAGAGTTCTTTCCAAATTAAGCTATTTAAGTCATCTGGTGAAATAATTATATTCATATCGCAATAAATATCACAGAAAAAAAATATCGCAATATCTGATTTTTCCAATATTGTGCAGCCCTACTCAGTAATTAGTTTTAATATACTGTAAGCACCAGATAATTTTTTTTTCTGTCAAATTGTAACATCAAGGATAACGTAGGTGAGGATCCACATGCAGTTTATTTAAAAGAGTAGTCAGGCAGGCAACGGTCAAAACAGGTACAAACTGGAGCATATAGACAATGCAAAGATCGTGGTCAAAAGCAGGCAAGTGATCAGTGCAGGCGGTAAACAGGATAAACAATAAACAAAACACGAGTCAAAAACATGGGAAGGACAAGAAATAACACCTTGAAATGCTTACAGAAAGCAAGACTCAGCAATGTGTGTGTGTGTTTGAGTGGTGTATACTGTAAGTAAATAACCCAGAACAGCCTCAGCTGTGTGTTTGCAATCATGGGGGATCTGGGCCAGGTGAGTGAGTGAAGTGCATGATGGGATTTGTGAATCTGCAAGAGCAACACTGCTGGTGATCATAACACAATTGCACAGCCATGTTCATTTTTTCACTTTTACTCTTTCAAAGTTAGAGTTGTTACACATTTAGATGTGTGTACTATTTGCCTAATTTCTGTATTCTTCACTTAAGAATATTTTTTAATTCGTGAACATACTGTACAGTAAATGCTTCAACATCCTTTTTCATTCACTTCCATTCATTTTAGAAGTAAACTGCTCTTTATGCTGCCTGCTCTTTATCTTACCATACAGTATTATTTTAATGTATTGTCATAAACAAACTGGTTTGTAGAGCAAGCAGTTTGATTGTTTACTGATATTTGATATTGATATTTCGGCAAATCAACCAGAAATCTGGCATTTATGCAAGTCATTCAATAAAGCAAATTTCATTGAAACTTTACAAAAACTCAGTAGACACCTCTGTATTTTTGTTGTTGTTGATTAATGTTGGTTTCAACCATAAGTGAATGTAATTGACAGTATATATTCACTTATAAATGTATTATATATAATTGTATTAATGTAACATTTCTTAGCAAAATTAGCCATTTACAGGAAGGTTACAGAGATGCTGTGAAAGTGGTAGTCAGCTGTACAGTATTTGATCTTAGTTGTGAAATTAATATACAGTGCATAATTAATCTGCTGTATATTTTAGAATGCATTGCACATTGCTGTCAAAATCATCTGCTCTGTAGCAGAGTTCTCTTCTTTATTAATGGTTCTGATTTATTCACTGCTTTTTCTTTCTCGGGGGCATCTTCTCTCTTCGCGGGTTGCGGTTAATTCTTTCACAGTGCTTGATGTCTTTATAGCAACTGTCTGCTGCTGAAAAATATTGTGAGACTGAATTAAGAAATGCAATTAGAGGCCGTATTTTCTTTGTGAAATATGGCTATTCACATCCGCAATTTACATGAAATAAGCAACATTGGAATTTTTATGCTTTTCAAGGATCACTTGAGCCTTCTACATTTTTTCCCCTTTGAATTTATGCAAGCCTTATTCTTTCTGAAATATTTGTCCTTCAGACGTTCACAGCATTAACATTACTCAAATCATAGTTAACCTCACAAATGAAGAGAAAAATACCAAGTGTATATATTGCAGAGTGGGTTTCAATTATGTATTTGATAAAAATACATCAACATTTTATAGCACATTCAGTTCCCTTTGTTAAAATTGTTTATTTTTGTTGGCGCCAATAGCATGGTGGTTAGTGCGCGGGCGCAATATCGCTCTGGTTAGGCCTGTCACAATAATCAATAAATCGATTTATTGCACAACACATAAACATGACATCAATAATTTTTGGTGATGCAATATATATCGCCCATACATAAAAAACAATTCTACCAACATTTTAGCTGATTGTGCAACCTCTATTGGAGGTGTCAGTGTCAGTATGGTTAAAAAAAAATGCTATAGTATTTACTATAAATTATTATATTATATTTTCATGTGGGTGCCTGACAACTGAAAATAGATCTGGTAATAGATATAGCACCCTTTGTTACTTTTTACCTTTACACTTTTTACCTTGCATCTTTTTGTTAACATTTAGTATTATTTATTTATTTAGGATATAGGTTTTCACATTCTGATTCCAATACCTAATTATTAATTGTTAAAATGACTATAATTAAATGAAATATTCTTAAGAATAAAATATTATGTGTTCCTTGGAAGAGGGTACTTGCATTATGATGCTATTATATTGTCGTTCTGGCATTATATAAAGAATGCCTTAAAATGGTCTTAAAATAATAATATTGTTTATTGTAATATATTTTGTTGCAATATATCGTACAACAAAAATACAAATTGTGACAGGCAGAGTTGGGTGTAACGTGTTCCACAGTAACCTGCTAAATTTTTGAGGAACGCAGTAATGTTACAAATTGCGTTTTACATTTGTGAAATCCAATTACAGTTACTAAAGTCAATGCAATTGCATTACTTATGTTACAAATATAGTTTTTAGAAGAAAAAATCTTTTAAATCATGTTTTCTGCTGCAACATCAGTTAATAAGCATGCACTTTTAAATAGCTGGAGAATGCAAGCTGAAATAGCTGCTGTCGAGAGTGATCTGCGATACAGACATTACTTTGATTTTACTGAGCGTAAAAACAAAAATATTGCTGTGAAATGCAGTCTAAAGAACAGTCCACTGCTTTTAACTCGACCAGAAACTTGTTCAAGCACTTGAATAGAAAGCATTCTAGGGCAATACCCGTCGCTAAAGGAGGACACCTGTGTCCAAAATAACGGCGCCCCAACTCTATTCATTCATTCATTCATTTTCTTTTTGGCTTTGTCCCTTTAATAATCTGGGGTTGCCACAGCGGAATGAACCACCAACTTATCCAGCATATGTTTTTTTCGCAGCGGATGCCCTTCCGGATGCAACCCATCTCTGGGAAACATCCATTCACACTCATACACTACGGACAATTTAGCCTACCCAATTCACCTGTACCGCATGTCTTTGGACTGTGGGGGAAACCGGAGCACCCGGAGGAAACTCACGTGAACGCAGGGAGAATATGCAAACTCCACACAGAAACGCCAACTGAACCAGCCGAGGCTCGAACCAGCGACCTTCTTGCTGTGAGGTGACAGCACTACTTACTGCGCCACTGCATTGCCCCAACTCAGCCTAAACAGGCTAAATAAAAAATGTGCAGGATTGGGAGTGAAGGTATCTTCTGAATGTGAAGAGAAGCATAGCTGCTTATGAGGCCATTCATATATCGCTTTCCCAGGCGCACTCGTTTGAAAACCGCAAGTCAAGTGAAAAGAACTGACTGATCAGCTTCATACTTTGGAATATGTACATTTAGGTAGACTAATTACCTCAGACAAACACAGAACACCCAAACACTGCAGTGCTTTTTGATACTATAGACGTCAATGGTTACTGGTATCCAGCTTTTTTCTTTTCTATTAAAAAAAAGACAAACAGATTTTAAACAAGTGAATGATGAGAGTATTTTAAGTTTTTGGGGCGAACTCTTTAAGTGTTTTGAATATATCAAGCTGCTGTGATCAACCCATTGTAATGTTTTTGAGTAAATATTAAATTACTGAAAGAGCTGCAGTTTATTTTGTCTTTTTATAGGTATATTTTATGTTTTAAAAGTAACTTTAAAGTAATTAGTAATCTGATTACTTTTTATATGAAGTAATTAGTAATGTAATCAGATTACAATTTCCCAGTAGTAATCAGTAATTTGTCATCTATTTTTTTAAGTAACTTACCCAACACTGGTGACAGGTTTACCTCTGGTGTCCTGAGTTCGAATCCCAGCTCATGGACCTTTCCTGATCTCATTCCCTCTTACTTGATTTTCTGTCATCCTACTGTCCTATCAGATAAAGCTAAAATGTCAAAAATAAATCTTAAAACTAAATGTGTACAAGATAAAAATTACAGAAAACTTCAAAAAATAAAATGGTTATGAATATATTAACTTTAAAAATATGCAAATAACATATGTTAATATACAAATTCAGGTCATGCTGCCTTATTAATTGTAATAGAAAATTATTTGAAAAATGTTTTTCTTCAGTTTTGTAGACATTTATGCCAATCTATAACTGCAAACCATAAATGTTACAAACCTCGTATAAAATAAACAGAAAGCGAGACTCACTTTCCATTTATTTTATATGAAGTTTACAGCTATTTTCTTTTCTTTTCATTTTTTCCCCTATAAATTATCTAATGTGGCCTCCTGATGCGAACAATAAGCATTTTCTAAAGGTTAAACACTTCATTTTTTCTTCCCCTTGACTAAAATGTCTTTTTGTCATTCTTAAAAACCAGTTTCAGCTCCATTTTGTACCCTGTTTGTGGAAAATGGCACTTTTTTATGGTATGGTAAAAAGCATGAGTGTCTACCCGTGTCCAACAGTTCTTATTATGTGAATCATCTCTCTTTCTCTGGTTCTGGTCTTCTTTTTTTTCTGACACACACACACACATACACACACATTTCCTCTTAGCCTCTTTTTCTCTCTGTATGCATCCCCTTCTGTTTTCCTCTCTCGCTCTCTCTCACACACTTGTGAGCACGTGCCATCCGAGCACACTCGCGCTCACACACAGACACACAGATGGAGAGTCCAGTGTGACTGGGTGACCTCCCCTGCCTGAAATGCCTCACACTTACTCGGCCAACAGAAGCTGGATGTGTCATGACCCCTGCCGTGTTCGCTTTTTTCTCTCGGATGTTCCATGTGGAGTTTGAGCAAAATGTCCACAGGCAGTCAGATCATCAGAGACAACAGGAAAGCAGTGGATGAGACAAACAATCTCACTGTTGGACTAGAAGCTTCTACTTGTTCTATAATGACAGTTGGGATGGCAGTGATTCGACGATGATTGGTTAATTGTCAATAATCTTTTAAATTGATGCACCTTATTAATGGTCGATTTAAGCACATATGTACCTTTAGTTTATAACATGTAATAAAGTGAATTTTTTTCTATGAGACAAGGAATGTAAAGTCAGATTAAGTAGGCTAATATTTAAGGGTCATTTTCATGTTTTAGTCAACAACTGGATTTATATGTTTTGCCTGTTCATTTACATGACAACATATCATTTTGAAAATGGGTTACAAAGTGGAATATTTAAAAACATCACTGTTGCCTTGTTCATGTAAACACCTGAATTTTTTTTGAAAATGATGTAAGCATGCACATGCATAGTACGTGTTTAGGAGAGTGTAGATTAAAGGCAAGCATAAATAAACAGTACACTACCTGACAAAAATCTTGTCGTCGATACCAGTTGTAAGAACAACAAATAATAACTTGACTTGAAGAACTTTACATTTGGAAAAGTGGCAAAAGGTAGATTTTTCTGATGAACCATCTGTTGAACTGCATCCCAATCATCACAAATACTGCAGAAGACCTACTGAAATCCGCATGGACCCACGATTCTCAGAAATCAACTTTGGTGAAGGAAAACTCATGATTTAGGGTTACATTCAGTATGTGTGCGTTCAAGAGATCTGCAGAGTTAATGGCAACCAAGGTTATTATACTTAACGAAAACGAACGAAAAAACGAAAACCAGAATTATAAAACATTTTTGTTAACTGAAGTAAAAACAAGGGTTTTTTTAAAAACTAGAACTAACTTAAACTGTATTGTGTACACAACTAACTGAAACTAACTAAAATGATAGCAAAAACATTCTTCGGTTTAATCTCTGTAAATGTATTTAATATACTGTAAGCCTTTTAGAAGTAAATCTATTTACTTTACACTGCCAGGTGTTTGACCGTACGGCACCTCAGAGTCTGTAATCCTGCTACCATTGGCCAGATCAAGCCGGTTCTCCTCCAGTCATCCTCGCTGTTGCTCCCGCAACTAAAACAATGGCTGGAAATGACAGCAGCACGGTGATAACATTAAATATGACCCAAGCAGACACTTAAATGTATCAATTTAACACATTTGTGCCCAATAATGGGTTTTATTTCTGTATTAGTGATTGCGATCGTGAACGAATCGTTCTTTTTAATCTTCTAAGTGAACCGATTGAACTAATTCAACAAATCGAACTGAATCATTTGAAACGATTCGAGTCCCCAGTAACGTTAGGCCTTGCACACATATTTTACTTAAGGCAGCTATCTTGTGGGCTGTTGTATTTGAATTTGAGGATGGGTAAATGTTAGTAGATGGTAACATTAGTGTTCTTGTGTCAAAAAAATGTAGCCTATCTTTGGTTGAGTTTTTATTATATAATATTTATGCTGATGATTTTGAATCCTTCACCTAACAAATACCTTAATTTACAAAAAACCAACAAACTAAAAACTAAAACTAATACTGAAACTAATAAAAACTAAGCTAAAACAATTTCAAAATATAAAAACAAATAAAAAGCTAACAAATCTACCTCTAAAAACAAATTAAAAGTAACTCAATTTAAAAATAAAAAGTCAAAATGAAATACAAACTAAAACTAATGAAAAATCCAAAAATATTATAACCTTGATGGCAACATCAACAGTCTGAGGTATCAAGACATTTGTGCTGCCCATTACATTACAAACCACAGGTGAGGGCACATTCTTCAGCAGGATAGCGCTCCTTCTCATACTTCAGCCTCCACATCAATGTTCCTGAAAGCAAAGAAGGTCAAGGTGCTCCAGGATTGGCCAGCCCAGTCACCAAACTTGAACATTATTGAGATGAAGGGGGTGGCAATGAAGATGAATCCAAATAATTTTGATGAACTCTGGAAGTCCTGCAAAAGCGCTTTATTTGCCATTCCAGATGACTTTATTAATAAGGTATTTGATTCATTACAGAGATGCATGGATGCAGTCCCCCAAGCTCATGGTAGTCATAAACAATATTAATTATTTTCTGGCATACTTAATGCAACACTTTCGTCCATTTTTGTGAATATGTGTAAACGTGGGTCGTTTTGCCAAACTTTTTAAAGCCAAAGGAAAAGCTTTATTGTCATGTAAATGAGTCTTTTACTGATTTTTCAATGAGTATGTTTACATAGACATCAATAATCTGATTTTAATTTGATTAAAACAATACTCTGATTAAGAGTGTACCATGTAAACAGAGACACCTTATTTGATAATCGAAATAAACACAAATTGAATGAAGACATGTGGAGTGTTTCTATTTCACATAATTGAAAAACAGTACAGATGTGTAAACTATTACTGTCATGTAGCACTTTCGCCACATTTGAGAGAGGATACGCACAGCAGTGGTCAGCCGTTTGACACTGTATTCTCTGGAATACAGGATCACAGTCACCCGTATCTCCAACTCCAAGGGCACAGGTGCAAGCACAGTGAACTCCAGGGGGACTCATCACAATCTCCATCACCGAACACACTTTTACGAATGCTGTTCGGGAAATGCGGAAGTTTTATCACCAAATTCCATTAAAACAACTCTCTTCCACCAGTCCTTACTCGCATCCAGTACCTCAGAGTTTGAAAGCAACTCATGTAAACACCTTAATCCTATTATTGTCTTTTGTAAATGATGCCCATGTAAACGTAGTCATTGATATGCACAAATCCAGTGCTCATTTGGCAAGAAAATAACAAAAAAACTACTTTGCTCACTTGGACACACACCAGTTGTCAGTGTGTACATTTGAGATGATGCTAGTAAACTTTGTACATCAGTTGTTACATGTATTCATTAAATGGTTCTGTTAAATTATCAACCATTGACCCTATTTACGATTTTACTAGTCTTTTAGTTTGTGTGAGAATTCTTGCGGTTTGGGTGTCATTTGCTCATTCTGAGATGCCACTCAAGTGGACACATCTTGCATTATTAAGGCCAAAGATCATTTGATTAATTGGTTGAAACATTGGTAGATCATGGGAATTTGTGGGATGCCTTCACCCCTAGTGCTAATGCATATACCCGTTTTTGTACTGAAACACCTTTATTGGGTTTTCTACATTCTTAAATTGCACCTCAAACACTTGTGAATACAGAGTGGTTTATTTTGGGGCTGGTTATGCTTTTTTTAATGGGCAGTTCTGTGGACCAGCAGGCAGCATTACGAGGCACTCAATCAGGAATGTCCCTTCTGGTCTGATGGCAGAAAATTTGCTACGTCAGGCTGCAGCGAGTGCGTCATCCAAGACCCACAGCTTGACGAGAACATGCATTAGTCTTTCTGCTCGACTGCCTCTGTCCGCCGCTCTGTAAATACATGATGACGGAACAGGGTCACTACCTCTTTTTTTCATTCTGAGCTCTATCATCAAATATAGTTGCACACAGCAGCCATGAAACCTCAAAAAAGGATGCGTTTAGATGATTTTACACATATTAACCCTGTGATAGCAGTAGTGCTTGGTAAAAAAAATAAATTGCAGGTTTTCAAGCAAAACAGCTTCAGTGTTTACTACTATTGTTTGGCAATTAAACTATACATAAGGCAAAAGAACAAAACCTGTACTGTAGTATGTTTAAATTAATTGAATAGGAATTAGATTTAGGGTTGAGTTGATAAACGATGCCATCGTCCATCGCACGATAGACATCATGATGCTGAGCCAGCATCGCGATCCTCCACCCCGTTGTAGCAGCAAACCGCTCGTGAAAAACGCACACTTAGGCCCTGTTTACACAAAAACGTCTTAATTTTAAAACATTTCATCTAGCATTTCTGAAAAGCCCTTCATCCACACTGGATCGCATGTCACTATAGCTCTATCTAGTGACTCTTTGTACTTTTGAATCTATCCGGTAACATGTCACAGCCTTAGTACACTGCTTTAATCTTTCGCTTTCACGCTTGTACGAAAACCTCAGATACTGTTGGTTGGTTGCTGTTGGTTGTGCACCTTTTTTAACAACCAAGTTTGTTGATGCCATTATAACGACACAGATCACTCTGCCTATTCATGCCAGAGTCCCGCAGAAAAAAGTGATTGACAGGAGGTAATTTGTGTGTAACTTATCTTTATATATTTATGATTTGGGTATGTGTAAAACAAAGACCATGCGGGTCCTGTAGTTGAAACGGTAGGCTACAAAAAATTAATTTGTTATGAATTAATTTATTTTTCATAAATAAATAATTCACCGCCACCTACGACGACGATGCAGAAGGTCCATGTATTTTAAAGTTGCATTGTGGGAAATATCTTCTTGGCACCAGTAAAATACAGTATTTTTAATTTGCTGCAAATTGAAATACAGTAAAACAAATGATCGATCCCAGAAAGAGATTTTTTTTTCTGTGTGGAGAAAGAAAACACAGATGCAAGAATTTGGCAGCTGCAAGGTGTGGGCAAAAGCTCTTATGTTTCTAAAAATACTGTATATCTTGGTTTAATTAATAAAAATAAATACAAATAATAAGTAAAGAAAAATACATTTGTGTCTGTGCATCACTTAACAATGTGCAGTTAAAAGGCTAAAAAACTAAATGAAGTAGTGGTAAAAAAACAAAACAAAAACCATACTTACATATACTGTCGAACAGTATGACAGAAAGTTTTAGCGGTTTTAAAACCTTGACTTTTAAAACCACTGTAAACCTTGAAACTGGTTATCATCCAATGCTTAGTCTATACTAATCTGGATAAATTTGAAAACTGTTTTTGTTAAATAGACCACACTATTGTTTTCATTTTTTTTCCTGTAATCCACACTAAAACGACTGAACACATTTTCGTTCACACAGACATACTGTAAGATGTTTTTACCTGTGTCATATCCACCTGGTGCTTATTTACTTTCCATCTCTTTAAAATGTTGCAGCAAAATGTCACAACTGTCGTGTGCTTCCATCACTGAACAATAGCTTCCAGTAAATGTCCCATGTTATTTGAAGAAAGGCAATATGAAGCATGTACAAACTGACATTATTCTTTAATAAAGCTGTTAAAATGGACAGCATTCAAAACATTTACATTTTTTACAATCTTGTCCACAATGTTAGCTGAATTGATCACATGACTAAAACCTAAAGCCACCGTTTTCACAGTCCACACTACACAAAAAAAATTGCATTTTCAGATGTATCCACTTTAGTTAGCACTTTCAAAAAGATATGTCTTTTTTTTCCTGAAATCATCATCTCAGTGTAGACGGAAAGCCAAAACGGAGTGTAACATTTTCGATTTTAAGCGAAAACATATTAGTGTGGACATGAGCTTTGAGTTATCACCTGGAAACCTCCTAGGAATTCCCTCAAAATCACCCAGAACATCCTATCAAGCACACAGCAACACCTTGGCAATCACCCATGACACCGCTGCTCTGAGCTTTGCATCAGCATGCATGACTCACTCTATGCTCGACATCTAAGAATGCGAAGAGTGGTTAAATAAATTCATGTTCATTTGCTTGATAGCTCTTCTTCTTTCACACACATCAATTCATTTACTGCGTGAGAGTTTCAGCAGACACACCGCTTGTTATTCTATAATTAGAACAAGAAGAATTGTTGGATGTGAGCATCGCTTCAAGCCACGGATCTGTTCTCTCTGATCATTTCTGCTCTCTGGTAATGAGAGCTCTGATATGCTCCCTCAAGCCCAGAGAGTCAGGGACCAGGACCAGGGGAAGGGAATCCTTCATTCTCCTCAGTCGTAGGACACACAGCATATCTCAAGATGTCCAAGAATGAAGTGAATCCGTGCATTTGAGTGTGCCGCTGTATTTTTGGCATGTCTGTAGAGTGCTGTGGCTGCCTGTGGCTGGCGTGCGGGGAGGAGGCGTCTCTCCACCATCTGTTGCCCTGTCACTAGATATGACACACACTTCTTCCAGCAGCTTTTTTTTTTTTTTTTTTTTACCAAATAGCAGCAGTTTTTTGGCAGGTTCTTTGTGGGGCATTGATTTTTGCCTAAATCAATTCTTTGAGCTTTGTAGGCATTATATTTACACTTGAAGCTGGTTATTGAACACATAAAAGTGGCAGGCTGGAGTGTTATTAATATCCTTTATGGATTTATAAAGTGGCACAATGTGGTGTAGTGACATAAGAGTTTAAACCGTTTAAAAAAAAAAGTAACAAATCATGATAATAGCACATGTGCTAATAACCATTATGTGAATGGTATCTATTAACTAGAGATAGTGTATCAGTGGCTATATTTTGAAGATCACTTTTTAATGATTTATTTAAAACCAGATCAGATATATCATGGGCAATATAGAAGATATAGCAAGGTAATAGTAAAGCTTTTTTATTATATGAATCCAATAGTGGTGTGACAAGATGCTTAATCCTTGAGACGAGACGAGACGAGACACAAGATTTTTACACTGTTTTTAAGAAATCTTTAATGTTGAAACATGAATGTCTTTTAATAGTCTTTTATTAAAAATAATCTTTTATTCAACTAAAAAAAAATCACAAACTGCAAAACAATTTAGATTCTTTTTAATTTTTTTTTTTAGCCTTTTAACCGCACATCGTTGAGTGATTCACAGACACAAATTTTGTTTTATTTACTTATTATTTGTATTTATTTTTATTAATTAAACCAACAAAAAAATGCATTTTTAGAAACATAAGAGCTTTTGCACTCACCTTGTAGCTGCCAGCTTCTTGCAACTATGTTTTCTTTCTTTAGGCAAAAAGAAATCCCTTTCTGGTTTTGTGCTCATTTGTTTTACTGTATTTCGATTTTCAGCAAATTAAAAATTACTGTATTTTACTGGCGCCAACAAGATATTTCCCACAATGGAACTTTCAAATACAGTGACATTCTGCATAACTGTCCTACAGTAAAATACTGTTCATTACAGTTAAATAGAGAGTAATTTACAGAAATTGTTAACAGTGTATCAAGCAGAAAAGAAAATACACATCAAAAGCTATTGGTCAGCCTACAATTCAGCAAACATCTGAAAAACAAATCACTTATAAACCAACATCCAAACATGCTATAGACCTGAACAGTGCAGTGGCTTAATTTATAACCACTATATATAACCAGATATACAGTATATAAATATATCCAAAGATGCCTTTTCAACTTGTAAAGAAAGCTGTGTTTTTGAAACTAATGAAGACAGCAGAAGTCAATGATTTATTTGAATTATTCAGCCTGACATGTTTACTGTTCCAAAATATTTAAAATGTTTCCTAAAATAAACTATATTGTGTTCAATGGGGAAAAAAATGTTGTTTTTTACCC
The DNA here is from genome assembly GCA_903798195.1 of Danio kyathit. Taxonomy (NCBI): domain Eukaryota; kingdom Metazoa; phylum Chordata; class Actinopteri; order Cypriniformes; family Danionidae; genus Danio; species Danio kyathit. Next base: position 22,745,000 of record LR812533.1, on the reverse strand, counting down.
AGAAAAAACCCCAAAATATTTTAGAGCAGTAATCACAAAATGTATACCGGCCCATGCCTATAAAGGACATGCAAACACTGCTAAATATTTACTATAAACTCTACTGGCTTCTCCCCTGTACAATTTCACATGAGAAATTAAACTTCTTTCCACAAATGGAACTTAAAAAAAAAAAAATTGTAATTTTTTATATTTAATTTTAAATTTTAAGCAGCTTCACTTTCATTCAGCAAGATTTCATTGATGCCCCTGTGACAATCTCTGATGCGAGTATAAATTAAGGACTGAGAGGAGAGTGCTGTTTTGTTTGATATCACACGCCAAATGAAAAAAAAAAACCTTTAGCTTTTCCTGAACAGCATAAATGTGTGTTCTGTGATGATGATGTGAAGAGTCTCCAGGAGATCCGAGTGTGTGTGTGTGTGTGTGTATGTGTTTTTGTGACATATCAGGACACAAATCTGTATAATGACATAGGTATGACACGGGTATTACAAAAAGCAGGTGAAATATGAGGACATTGGTGACGTCCTAACTTCTCAAAAAGCTTAGAAATCACACAGGATGAGATTTTTCAGGGAGTAAAGCTGTACACTGTCTCCTGTGATGGTTGGGTTTAGGGGTAGGGTGGGGTGCGGGCTGTATAAAATGAATGGAAGCCTATGTAATGTACCCACTTTTCACAAAAACAAACATGTGTGTGTCTGTGTGTGTGTGTGTGTGTGTGTGTGTGTGTGTGTGTGTGTGTGTGTGTGTGTGTGTGTGTGTGTGTGTGTGTGTGTGTGTGTGTGTGTGTGTGTGTGTGTGAAGTTAAAATAGGAATACTCCACATGTCTTAATTCCATCCGTGTTTACGACAGTTATGTCTTTAAGCATATCTGAAGTGCTATTCCATCGCATGGCTATGAACCATAATGTGTGTGGCTGTAGTTGTAGCCTCCGTTGGACACGGCATCCACTGAACTTCTGTAAAAAATCGGTTACGTCACACCCGCCCGCCCAACCAAGTGACACGTGCACTTCAGAGGCCAACCTGGGTTGCCAGGTGTGTAAAGCACTTGATTTGCAGTTCAAATCCAACCCTGCCTCCATTCTTCAGTGCTAATTTCTCCCTCATTCTCCCTCATAACAATACAACTCACAAAACAACTTTTCACCTCTGTGAGAAATCTCATCGCGATTTAATCTCGCGAGATCTCATCATTCGAGATCTTGTCACTCCCCTACAATCCAACATTGTTTTTGGGATAAATGCATTATTCGAGGATAAATTGAAGACTATATATAAATGAAAATGCAATATGCACAAAAACAGTCACAGGCAAATTAAAAATCTACTATAATGGCTAATATCTAATATAAAACATGCTTAAACATTGATCTGTTTTAATGACAGAAGTGAAAAGGTGACACGTTTCACAATGGAAGTAAGTTGGTGCATTTTTTATAAAAACATGCCTATATATATTTTAATTTACTCATCCCCCACTTGTTCCAAACCTGTTTGGGTTATTTTGTTCTGTTGAACACAAAGGAAAGTATTTAGAAAAATGTTGGGATCAGTAGCTATTGACTCCATGGTTTCCGCTACATTCATTCTTCCATGGCGGGGCGCCACACCAAAATTCATCCTGCCATGTCTACATTGCAGCTTCTCATTCATAACATTCAGTCGTTGTTGTTTTTTTAATAGTGAATTGTAACAGCGCAAACTTTTCTGTAATTATAGTAGTGCTTTGTGTTATTTGTTTAACCCTTAAAGGTGACATGCTGACTAACTGACTGACTGATTGACTGACAGGTGCATGATACGTGAGGCTAGCAAACACAGCGTAGCTTTCAGTTAAGATGAACACAATTTTTATAATTATACTTTATAGATAAAGTTCTATGGTTCTGCATACAATGACTTCATCTTGCTGGAGTTTATAGCCGTTTCACTTTACTTCAGGATGCATTAATGCCGTTCTGTAGTAGGGTTGGGCCGATAGACGATGCCATCGTCCATCGCCGATGGCCGATAGACATCACGATGCTGAGCCAGCGTCGTCGATCCTCCGCCCCGCCCCCGTCGCAAACCCACTCGTGAAAAATACACACTCAGGCTCCGTTTACACTAATACAGCTTACTTTTAAAATGGCATTTTAGAACGAAAATGACCCACGTCCACACTGGTGTTTCATTTAGCATTTCTGAACAGCCCTCCGTCCACTGAAAACGCACATCACGTGACCACACACACACACACACACACAGCCACAGACACACACACTGTCATGCGCTCGTCTGAGCTCCAGAGAACAGTGTACGTCGGACAGTTGATCAAGGATGTATTGCTGGATCGTGTCTCACTATAGTTGTTAAACGTGATATTTAATTAATCTTGTCTTTATCCAGGGCTTAATTTGTGCCAGAACACGCCGGATCTGGATCCGGCACCGCTGAAATCTGACCTCATTTTACCGATCTCCCTCCTCAACGGCCTCCTCCCCTGTCCGCTGTTCATTTTCACTTTCCTCCGCGACTCCCCAACCCTCTTCACTTTCCTCCGCGACACCCCAGCGCCGCTCCCTTTCGTTCGCAACACCCCTCCGCCACCCACCGCACTAAACACAAATGACTGACACGGATCACTCTGCCTACTCATGCCAGTGTCCCGCGGAAAAAATGATTGATAGGTTGTAAATTGTGTGTAACTTATCTTTATTTATTTATGATTTGGTTATGGGTAAAACAAAGACCAAGTAGTTGAAACGGTAGGCTACAAATAATTAATTTGTTATGAATTCATTAATTATTCATAAATAATTAATTCACCTCCGCCTATGAAGACGATGCCATCATCCATCGCGATGTTTCACATTAGACATCATACAATGCTAAATTGGTCAACATCGCCCAACCCTATTCTGTAGGCCTACTGGAGGCATTCATAAAAAATCTAATAAATGTTAGAGACATACTCATTACATAAACACAGTAAATTGCACTTCAGCATTGTTTATTTGAGAGCACGTAAGGAAATCAGCACTTATCTGCGTATATTTGAGCGGGCGTGCAAGAAGTTTTGCGCACAAACAGAGGAAATCGGCGCGGAAGCAAAGAGATTCGCATGCACGAATGCGATCTCCACTCTAATACTGCGCTCACGACATTTGTTGTTGAAATAAAGCCATAGGTAGTTGGTACATGTAGATCTGTTTAAAAGGCCTGCCACCACAGCTGGAAAAAATCCTAGAGGAAACACTGGACTCCCATAGTATTGTTGTTCCTACTATAAATGTCAATGGCTGCTGTTTTCAACATTCGTCAAAAAACTTGGTTTGTCTCTAAAAGAAGAAAGAAATTCCTAACATTTTAGAACCATTTGCGGGAGAGTAAATTCATTTTTGAGTGATCTGTCCTTTTAACTTGTTGTTCATATAAGTTAAAGCATATTTATTAGCTCAAGACCTCCCAAAAAGTAATGCATTTATAAGTGTCATTTGACCCTAGCATTTGACCGAGGTTGATGTTTCCCAGAGTATCGGTTCTGTCAAGCTGTACTTCACAACACTTAAGTCATATAGTACAGTAACTAAAATTCAGAGTGCCAGAAATATTTGGCATCAGTCCAGTTTGGGAAAGTTTTGAAAAGTTCATTTTCTATGAATGGCCAAATTGTTGTTCGTCAGGAAAGGTCTTATGGCTAAGAATTGCAGACAGGGCCATCTGTTGCTGAAACTGAACACGAAATAGTTGCTGAATGCTGCCATTTCATGCTTTTACAATGAGATTAGTGGCCTTGTTACTCCCACGACTACAGCAGGGGAAAAAAATGAGGTTACAACTGATATGCAACTGCATGTATCGACTGCATTGTTTATCTCTCTTTCAGGGCTTCTTTCAGGTCCTGTTTGTGCTGGTGTCTGCTATGTTCACGTGCTGTGTTGTTGTTTTTTTTTTACAGTAGATCTGATTTAAGATCATTGTTTGGTACACGCTGAGTTGTCTGAGAGCCGAGAAGACAGACGGTGGTGGATTAGCATAATTAGGAATGGCATGGATTAATGAGAGACATCCCTGACGCACTTGATGTATGAAAAACAGCTCAGTGCTGCCAATTTTTTTGTAGGGGGCTGGAAGAACAAAGTGCCAAAGAATATTGATATTGATCCGTGGTTTTATTAGTCAGTACTTTGCTGGAAATACCAGGATTGCTGATTGTATATGAGCAAAGCTTGTACTGTAAATGTAAATCATATTAAAATGTATACACCTGTAGATTCTAGATCCTGTAGTAATATTTGCTGAAAATGTTCATACACTCAACAAATAATTTTAAATGTTTGTGCACATGAGGAAAATAAATATACTTTTTTTTAAGCTAGTCCACCTCACTAGTCAACTTGGTTGTTGGATGACTTCTTTCCTGACCAGATTTTGTAACTATTTCAACCGCGAATTATTGTTTGTTTTTGCATGGTAAACAAATGCAAGTGGAAACCTGGAACATGAACATATAGTGCTGCACAATATAAAGTTTCAGAGTTTCATATATGTGTGAATCTGAAATACTCGCAGGATGTGAAGCAATTTCAAGTAGGGCTGGACCGATAAACAATATTATATCGAATCGCGATAAAATTTATGTCAATAACAATGATAAGATCTAGACTTTTTTACTCTATATTGATCTAAGAGCCAATCACACAGCAGAAATGTGCAACAGAGGGAATTTAAAAATGTGTGTTTATATTGGCGATGTAAAATTAATCTGCGGAAAATATGTTAAGCCATTTAATGGACCCTCTAATTTTTGTAGCTTCAGTCATTGTTGGGATACTCTTTTAAATCTGGAAGCATTAACAACTTATATCAAAAAATATATATATAGTTATCAATTAATATGGAAAATAATTTTCGAGATTGCATTTTTGCCATATCACCCAGACCTAATTTCAAGTGAATTTTGATACAGTTTGCCACTTTAACAAAGATTAATTGTATTTATTTATACAACGAAGACTATACCATATAATTTTACATTTGATTATTGAATTTGTGCACTTCAATACTGTAAGAAAATGATAAAGCATCTATTTATTTTAAATCTTTGTTCTATTGTTTTCATCTTTGTGCTTCAATTTATTGTATATATATTTTTGTATAATTGTAAGCATTTTATGCAGGTTCACTAGCCTAAACAATTATCCCAATCAATGTAAAACTTTGAAGTCATTCATATCGCAATATATAAATCTCAGAAAAAAAAATATTGCAATGTCAGTTTTTTCCAATATCGTGCTGCCCTAAACATATATATGATATATTCTGCAATTTTGTGTTTTACTTCAGCGTGAAAGGCAGATAATAAAAGAAGTTACAACTTGAGTCTTAAATACAAAGGAAATAATCAACTGTTATGAAGTATTTAATGGATTTCATTACACGCCTCTCTGGAATACTTAATTCTGATTGGGCAGTCACTGCATTGGGATATCCAATTAATTTGGTGTAATTAATTGCTGCTAAATTATGATTTTATGTCTCTCGTATGACTCTGCGGTGTCTTTTCTCATGTGAGAGAACTCAAATCAATATTTCATGCTCGTTTATTTATTTATTTGGTAAGTAATAAGCTGTGCAGTCATTTCATCATTATCCCAAAATAAACAACCCCTTCGTGATGATGGAAGATCACCTTGCCTGGTTGATTAAGCAATGACTTTGCTGACTGCAGATAATATACAGTTTATGGGATAATCTGTCTTAATGTCATTACCATATTACCAGCTAATAACCATTAGCAAACTTGCTAATGTAGTATATGATTTTGGTTAATACCCTATCATCTTTTTTAAAGGTGAAAGATTTGTTTTTTTTATAAATCACTACTTTCCGAACAAATGCACAGTTTTAGAAAATGTTTCTACAATAGATTTCCAATTGCTCATCATGTTTCACTGTCATGGTTGGTTAGGACCAAAAAGATGACTTTAATAGTCACTACAGACACTTAAAGATGTTTAAAAACATCCTGATTAAAGCCTTTCTAATTTAAAGCCTTAAAAGTATTCAAAAGGTAAGATTCAGTTTTTGCTCACAGTACTGCTGATATAAAAAAAAAACACACCACCATAACTAACATAACCAAAGCTGATCATAATGACAGCCTTATAAACACTTCAAAGTTTGCAGTTTGTTTTTTAACTAATTGAATGAATCAGTGTCTGTCTTAATGAATAGCTCATTGAATCACTTAATTCCTGAATTAATCAGCTTCTTTGAGCGAATCGACTGAATAAATAATTCTGTGACAAATTTCAGTGATGAAGACAGTAACTTGTCACCATTTGTATCTTGTATCATTATAATCATTTTGTATTTCTGTATTAAACATGTATTTATTTAAATGAATATCAATGTAAGTATAACTTAAAGACTTAATAATTACACATGCACAATTTTAAACAAATATAAATCAATTTAATGCTGTAAATATTTCTTTAAATGTTTAGATAATTGGTAAATACATTTTTAATAAATTTTTATTATTTTTCTTTCAATTTTTTTTTCTTTTTTTTTCTCTTTCATTTTTTTTTTTTTGCTGAATTTTTGGTTTTAGCCCAGAATATTTTTCTGACACATCAGTAGTATTTGTGTTTTAAAAGAATTTCAAAATTTGAAAGATCCCTATTGTGTTTATTATATAAAAATCTTTGTTGTTTGAATTGTACATTTATGTGTTTGTATTTCCATCGCAGGTTTAGTCCTATACTGTATTTCAAATGAAAAAAAAAACAATTTCTTAAATTTAACTTGTGAAAATCCTCTTTATTGCTTATCACAACTGTTTACGGTCACTTAAGACGTACATGTAACACTTTTATGATGATACTCACAAAGACAAGTTTGTTTATTTGTTAGTGGTGGGCCTTTATTGGCATTAACGTGCACTAACGTGCGTTAAAAAAAACGCCATTAATCAATTCTCAAAGTTGGGTTGGGAGCTGGGTGTATTCTACGCAAGCTATGATGACTTTCACCTTGATATTTCAGCGCGGATGTATACCTCACCGGTGAGCCATCTGACAAAAAAGTGCCCTTCTGAATCAAATCAGCAGGATGCCCTTCTGGATCTTACACTTACTTCGAAGACACTACTGACTATGTTTACATGGACATCAGTAATCTAGTTATTTGCCTTAATAGACAATAATATAATGAAGGTGTTTATGTGAAGTGCTTTGATGTAAGAGTTTCCTGTAATTTTGGTTGACTTTAACTGGCAGTTTCACTATCACTCATGAACATTTCGTTCATGCTCCATGACAAACTGGGCTATTAGACGCAAATAAGGAGTAAGGATTGGTGAGAGTGTTATGGAATTTAATAACGCACACCGAATGGAAAGAAAAAAACTTCCACATTTTGCAATGTGTGTGTGTGTGTGTGTGTGTGTGCGGTCCTTCACTGACAGCTGCGTGTGTGGATCTTGTCGGAAAATATGGCGAAAAGTCCTACATGACGGTAATAGTTTGATATTTACTTCAATAATGTTATTAATATATGCATACTCCACTTCTTAATTCCATTTCTCTTTTGTTCAGTTATGACTTTGGTCGGATTAAGTTAATCAAAAATCGCTGTTTCGAGTTTATGTAGGCCTACAGTTCAAAATTCATGTTTACACAAGTTCGTGTTTATTGAACATAATTTATTTTCATCACCAATTATCATAGTAGAACAGTTTCTCAAGCAGTTTGTGATGCATTTTGGATACAGGAGATGAGCCCCTGGTCTAATGCGTCACCTGGCTTGAGAAACCCGTTCTCAAAGACTTACTTTTAGTCATTATTTGGGTAGCACACATATTCTGAATGCCATCGGCAGAATTCAAATGAGCCATTTTAATCTAGATTAATTCCAAGATTACAGTGAGATTAATCTAGATTAAAAAAAAATAATCTATGCCCACCTATATTATTTATTTATATTATTCTGACATAAGGATGCATGGTGGCGTAGCACGTTCGCCTCACAGCAAGAAGGACTCTGGTTCAAAGTCCAAAGACGTGCTATAGGTGAATTGGGTAGGCTAAATTGTCCGTAGTGTATGTGTGTAAATGAGTGTGTATGGATGTTTCCCAGTGATGAGTTGCAGCTGGAAGAGCATTCTCCGCGTGAAACATATGCTGGATAAGTTGGCGGTTCATTGCGCTGTGGCGACCCCGTACTAAGCCGAAAATAAAATAAATGAAATGAATGAATTTTGACATAATTGTGCACAAGGCTGGGAAGGTTACTTTTAAAATGTATTTCACTACAGGTTACAAAATACATGCTTTAAAAAGTAACCAGTGATGTATTTTGTTAAATTACCAGCCTGATCTCACGAGGAAACGTAAGTATTTTACGTTTTGTCAGTTTAGTGGCTAATTCGTACGAATTCGTACGAGTTCAGTCGTACGAAAATGTACGATTTTAAAAAGGAGGCGTGGCACCTAACCCCACCCCTAACCCCAACCGTCATTGGGTGATTGGCAAATCGTACTAATTTGTACGAATTAGATCGTACGAATTCATCCGAATTAGCCACTAATCAAAAAGTTACGAATTGGCCGTGAGATAGCGTTGAAATTACTCAGGTTTAGTAACTTAATTGAAATACTTTAGAATACTTTTAAAAACTTAACCAAAATTGAATGGGATTCTGTGGTGTTACATGCTGCATTCCAAGCTTCAAGATGATCTTCAACACACCAAACATATCATGAAGTGTAGCCAAAACAGCTGGCACAGAACTACAATATTCATTCATTTTCTTTCGACTAAGTCCCTCATTCAGGGGTCAGCACATAGGAATGATCCACCAACTATTTTGGCAAATGTTTTACGTAGCAGATGCCCTTCCAGCCGCAACCCAGAACTGGGAAACACCCATACACTCTCACATTCACACACACACACACACACACACACACACACACACACACACACACACACACAGACACACACACACACAGACACACACACACACACACACACACACACACACAGACACACACACACACACACACACACACACACTACAGTCAATTTAGTTCATCATTTAGTTCTACAATATACAATACAATAGATTTGGTTAATGAATGGACCTGTTCAGTGATTACTTCACTGATGATAATACTCTTTGGAGAAGCATACAGCACAAAAGAATCGCTGAGTCAAAATCGACAAGGAAGTGATCAGCTCAAAAGAATCTCTGAGTCAAAATTAACAGGGAAGTGATCAGCACATAAGAATCACTGAGTCAAAATTCACAGCAAGACATTTGCTAACAACATTTTAGTGAAAACAAATCCCGGATCTATCCAGGTTTTTTAATCATTTACACTGGCTTCGGTAAACAAAAGAAATCATTCATTTAAGATTCACTCAAAAGAATTATCTGTTTATGACAAACTGGATCATGAACTCACATTACCGCACCAAAAAAATCGCTGAGTCAAAATTGACAGGGAAGTGATCGGAATAAAAGAGCCGCTGAATTAAAATTGAGGGCCAGTGCAATTCATTACAGCCCATGTCTTTACAGTTTAGTGTAATTTCATAAGCACAGTTTTCTATTGACATTTTAGGGAAACAAGCCCCAGATCTGTGCAGAAAAAAAAAAGAAATCATTCATTTAAGACTGACTCAAAAGAATCATGTTATGACAAGTTCATAAAAGACAAAGTTGAGTCCCACTTTATATTAAGTGTCTTTAACTAATACAGTTGAAGTCTGAATTATTAGCCCACCTGAATTATTAGCCCCCCCTGCCCCCCCCCCCATTTTCTGTTTAACGGAGAGAAGATTTTTTCAACACATTTCTAAACATAATAGTTGTAATAACTCATTTCTAATAACTGATTTATTTGCCATATATATTTGCCATGATGACAGTAAATAATATTTTACTAGATATTTTTCGAGATACTAGTACTCAGCTTAAAGTGACATTTAAAGGCTTAACTGGGTTAATTAAGTTTACTAGGTATGTTAGGGCAATTAGGCAAGTTATTGTATAACAATGGTTTGTTTTGTAGAAAATAGCTTAAAGGGGCTAATAATTTTGTCTTTAAAATGGTGTTTAAAAAATTTAAAACTGCTTTTAATCTAGTCAAAATAAAACAAATAAGACTTTCTCTAGAAGAAAAAACATTATCAGACATATTGTGAAAATTTTCTTGCTCTGTTAAATATAATTTGGGAAATATTTAAAAAAGAAAAAAAATTCAAAGGGGGCTAAAAATTCTGACTTCAACTGCATGTACTTACACTGAAATTAATAATTTCTTACAATGTACTTATAGCATCAATACATGTTTTTAGATTGCACTTATGATTGAATAAATGCGTGCATGTAATTACATCAGTAATTAATTTCTGCAATTACATCTTTTCTACACCGTAAACCACCCTTAAACCTACCTATACCACCAAAAAATCCCTAAACCTACCCGTATCCCTATTCAAGAGCACCAGAAGTGAATACATTATGAACATTATAATAAACATAATATTATATATTTTGAGTAGTTAAGGCCACTTAATATAAATTGGGACCAAAAGTTCATCTGTAAAGCATGCAAATCACTTGACATTATAAACTTATTTTCATTTATGATTTGTATGGCTCTGTTGATTGAATGCAATCAACTAAATTGGATAAAGAGTCTACCTCATGCTTTTTCATATCAGATGTTGAATCCTTCGATGCTGATAAAAGTTTTTGCAGGTAGGCTAGGCATAAATTACTGTACACTGTCTTCATTCTTAGTTACATATTTTTAAACTTTGTATTTGTCACAAAGGTATACACAGGAGACCTAAATGCAAGTAAAAACAAGATGATTTATTAAAAGAGTCACAACTGGTATAGATCTCACCAGATATAATAGGACAAGGATGCCCACAACAGAATACGACACGCCAACAGTGGTAAAGGTTCGTCCGTGAACCAACGTCGTAAAGCAGTCTCTCATGGATATCTCACCAGATAATCGAGGGAAGGGAATGGTAGCGCTATGGAGCAGCTCTCAAGGAAATCGTTGAGTTTACCCACGGTAAAGTTCATAAGAGAAGCGGATTTGGGGTGAAGTCTCTCACAGATAATGTTGTCTTCAGAGCAGGCAGTAGTAACAACATCAAAGAAATGGAGACGAGCATAAGGTCCAAATGAAGCAGGTTATATCGGAGAGCTTCCACCAAATTGAGCGAGAGAGTCTAACAGAGAGCAGACACAGAAGTGAACAAACAACGGACTGATAACACGAGATATCTGATACGTATGAGTGGTAAAGACACGTGACAACCCAGCTGAAGAATGTAAACACACACATACACACACAACGCGGTGAAAACCCAAACAAACACACCCACTTCCCACACACACACATGCAAGAAGAACAGATAGATCACAAACGTGACAGTATTTTCATGAGAGAATTCGCGTTCTGCTAATGGCTTTCTGTGTTGCCCATTTTTTTTTTTGTGTCGTGAAGATGCGAACAGATTTTCTTAATTGAACAGACTGCATGCAAGAATCAGTTTACTTATTGATTAAAATTTCCATGCTTACATAAATATTAAAAGAAGAAATCAAATTAAATTTCTAAGTAATCACTAGTAATCTAAAATACTTTTCGGATGTAACTTGTAATGTGATTACCAGAACTTAAAATGTAATTATAATGAAATACAGTTACTTATTTTAAATATGTAACACAATACACTTATCTCGTTACTCCCCAGCCCAGTGCATGTATTTGTCTGTACAAATTCAGAAAGATGCGAAAGAAAACTCATTTCTGTATTTGAGGACTCACTGAGCACGTTTACATGGACGCCAATAATCCGATTTTAATATGATTAAGACAATACTCGGATTAATACTCAGATTTTTTTATTAAAATAAACTGACTAAGGTCATAATTGAACTGAACAGAAATCTAAATAGAGTATGCTGATGTTAGTTGCATTATTGAAGTGCACCTCAATCAAACCATTATCGTTGTGTAGGATTTCCGCTGCATTTTACGACATGATAGTCTGTACACACACGACTGAGTCAGTGAAGGACCACAGACACCTGCATCACGAAATGCATTTTTTTTCCCATATGGCGTGCGATATCAAATTCCATTAAAACAACACTCTTCCAGCAGTTCATACTCACATCCAATACCTCGTTTGTCACGGGGGCATTTATGAAATGTTCCCAAATGAAAGTGAAAGTGCCAAACTGCAGTTAAAGTCGACAAATTAAAAATTAAACACCCAAAATTACATGAAACTCCAGAGGAAATGTGGATAGCGTGGTGACGGAATGAAGTAAAACGGGATCATGAAAGGAACATTCAAAAAGCATGTAAACACCTTAATTATATTACTGTCTTATTCAGATTAAGGCAAATAATTTGATTACTAATGTCCATGTAAATGTCGTGATTCAGCTTTTATGCTCTTCTAATGACTGAATGGCTTAAGCCTGCTTGTAACTTTGGTGACGATGCAGATGAAGTCGGACTTCGCCGTTAATCCACAGATCACGTTTCTTGAACTGTGGGCTGTGGTCCATACGGATCACAAATCAACTGAGATGTTCTACATCCCTAATCTCTGTGTAATCTTTACCTCACCCGCCTCACTGGTGTGTGTTCTACCGCATATGATGAGGTGAGAAATAAATCTGATTAATAAAACTTTTGGTGACTGGGGAATCCACATTTAGCATTTCCCATCCAGATCATGATCTAATTTCGGTTTTAGAAATATGAAAGTGTATCGGATGTATGATTTATTTACTCACTGACAGCATTAGCTCAGTACTCTAGTGTTATGTGGAAGCTGTGCATAGGAGAAATTCTGCATAGAAACTGTGGATGGCTAAAATCACACTGTTTATACAGAGTTTTGTAATTCCTTGGCTGCTGCTTATTCCCCCTCCCTCTTCTTCCTATTTGATTCTTACAATTCCCTCTTACAATTCGCTCCTTCCTCCCCTTTTAAATATGGCACTTAATCATCTTGAAATAACGTCTCAGGTGACAAAGAAATGAGCAGCAGAGGAAATGGAACGAGCCTTGTGACATTGAACAGTTTTCAGTGGTTGAAATGACATTTTGTAAATTGCTTTCTGCGAGTTTTCCTCCCACATCTCCGCAGCATCTCCTCTGTGCTGGTGCACGGGACATCTGAACGCAGACACGCGGTTATTTTGAGCCAGACGAAGAGAACTCAAGTCGTCACCTCTTTTGAATAGACGCCCACCAGTTTGTTTTCCATGATATTTAAAAATGCGCCTTGGGAAAGCAGACAGTGCTGTTGGGCTGAAGTGTGGGCATGGATTCAAACGGCATATTAAGTAGCTCACGAAGAGAAGTTGATGTGAACTCCCACTCGGAGTCAGCGGGGTCAATGTCTTATGCCCCGGCCCGGGTCACGGATTGTCATTTAACCCGAGTGTTCTCAAACCTCAGAGGTTTCCGACTCATTTTGCCAGTTTTCATTTCCCACAGCTCATCTGCTAATTTGCACATTAATTTCATTTGTTATGGCACACGGCAGATAGCAGCATATTGAGATGCATTGGTTCATCAAAGCAGCCAACCAACCTTGAATACAATGTGAGACATTTAAAAATTCTCATTCGGCTTCTCTGAAGGGGAGTTCAACGGGGGTTTATTACTGCAGATCACCAGAAATGTAGTAGTAGTGGATTTAGATTCCCAACTATTCCATTCACTTCAATTCAAGTTGATTTGTATAGTGCTTTTCACAATAATTATCATTCCAAAGCTGCTATACAAATGGTGCACATTATTACATTCAAAACCAGAGAGTTAAGGTGCTGTGTATAGTGTGGACAGTATTTATTAACCTGCAGTTATACAATATATAGTGTACGCTTCAAAAAGGAGATGTCTGTGTGTAATACATTTTCAATTAAGTGATCTGATCAGTACAATATTTAGGAAGAATTTGTGTATTGTGTATTGCTTAGGCTTCAAGTCCTCGTATGGTTGGCATCATCAAGTCCTCGTAGAGTTGGCATCATCGCTTCAAGTAGACCTGCACGATTAATCGATTTTAAACCGAAATCTTGATTTGAAAAGGTGCAATTTTCAAATAGCAAAGGCTGCGATTATTTTAACTATTACTATGGCGAGGGAGGCGAGCGCGAGTAATTAAAACGATCCAACTAACGTTACTTAAAAAGCAGACAAGTCTTACAGCAGAACCCACGAGCCCCTATTTCACTATTATGGAGAAAACGAAAGCTGTAAACTCTCTCTCTCTCGTTACGTTTTCTCTCCTCTCTCGGCTGTTACAGCGATACTTGTGGATGTGTTCCTCTGCAGCGTGATTTTTCTCCACTGCGTCTGTTGTGTATAAGCTGTGATAACCCCACATTATAGACTGTAATTGAGGCTGTTTATCTGTATCCGCATCACTCATCTGTGAATAACGCCAGAGCCGTACTAACCGTTAGAGCCAATTGCATCCCTTTCTGTTGAGTGCAGGAACACAATGACCAATAACAGGTGTTTAAAAACTCGCTCAACAATGCTCAAAAAACAAGTTGTTGCAAAATGCTCATGTTGTTCTGTGCATGCTCTTGAGTTTTGTTTGATACATTCAAAGGGTGTTTTCTTTGGGAAGGTAAAATTATAGGTACAGCTCATATATCTGACTCCTTGTGTTAAAGGACAAAATTGTATTACAAATGATATATAAATATATTCATAAATTATACATTTTAATACAAGAATGCTTGTGCTGTGAAGTAAAGTCTAACATTGTGTATGGACAGCATTGTCAATGCATCGTGAATGTCATGAAATCAGTATGAAAAATGAAACAATCTAAATGTAAAGGTTTTAGAGGTTTTATAGATCTATATATAAGATTAAAAAAATAATTTAGCAAATCAAATTTAAAATACTGCAGTTATTTTCTTAATTTGTCATGATAACTGACAACTTTATTGGAAAAAGTGGTTTTAAGTAAACAGAAGCATAGTGTAGCATACTTTGTGATTATGCTTGTTCTTTCTTTGGTGCTATTAAAACCACCACATCAAACCTGCAGCTCTTTATTGTAATTATTATAATGTAATTATATGTGTAAATCACATTTTATATTGCAATCACAATTTTGATCAGATAAATCGCAATTAGATTTTTTCTTCAAATCGTAAAGCCCTAGCTTCAAGTCCTCGTCTGGGGTGCGTTTCCCAAACAACGACGCAACTCGCGGCTGAACTATCATAGTATGATGCATCGTTTGGGAAAAGAACGATGTAGTGACGAGTGTTTCCCAAAACCCCTAGTTTCTCTGTCGCAGATCCATCGCTTGAACCACGTTAGTTGTAGCGTAAAACACCCATAATGATGCTCTAAACAGGGTGGAGTAACAACTTCTTTAGAGAACAACCCCATCATTTCTTTGTGCAAATTATATTGTTTTACACAAACACGCATTTAAAATAAAATCCAATATTAGTTTTGGTAAAAACATGCACTCGCTTTCCATATTCATTGAAATATATGTAAATGGCACATACAGGGCTTGTGTAAATAAATAATGAGGCTATTTATTATAAATATATTTACTTTAATAATAATATTAATAATATTAATGATGATGATGATGATGATGATGATTATTATTAATATTATTAAGTAGGATTTTTTTTTTTTTTCTACTTTTACAATTTGACACATGCAAACCACAGCAGAAAGTTCTAACCAACAGGCCCATGTCATATACAGCACAGATTCTTAATAAATAACCTACTATAAATTAAAAGAATTAACATATGCTATGTTTTTTATTTTCACAAGCTTTGGAGACATAACAGAAATTCCGCTTTTAAATAATAGCTCACCTATAGCTTTCGTCATAAGCCACGGCTGTGTTCAAAATGACATCAATGTTTTCAAAGTGCACTGAGAAGGGAGCACAATTGTCAATATGAAGATTGCTAAAACTGAACTGTAAAAAATACTTTGAAAGCAAATTACACCTAAGAAAGATGACTTTAATGCTTTTTTATTTTTAATAATTCTAACTTGAATAGGGCGTAGGGGGGATAAGTGGGAATAGAACACAGCCAGGAAATATGTTTCTAACTACAGCTCCAGAGGTGTCGTTTCAAGTGCTCAAGTTTGCAACGCAGTTTGCGAATGTTCGTTGAAACGATGGATTTGGGAAACGGCAAATCAACGAACTATGTTTGTTAGGAGGGAACTTGCGACCTTAGTTGGCTAATGATGGTTTTGGGAAACGCACCCCTGGTTGGCATCATCTCTTCAAGTCCTCATAGAGTTGACGTCATCTCAACTAGTTATTAAACTACAAATTATGATCTTAAAGGGCCAGTGCTTTATTTAGAATGATATGTGAGCATTTTGTAAGGTTACAGTTCTGATAAAATTCTGCCTTTAACGGATATGTTTAAACTGTAAACTGATCTGATAGCAGACAGATACTAGACGTATGGTTATGCCCGCTAGCTTTGCTTGATGTTGCAAACAGAAAATCATTTGTACTTCACTGCTCAGAATGCAAACACAGGACGTTTCTAGAGCACACCACTGTCTAGAGCAGCTTAGAAGAAATGAAAATACGTAAGCAGTGTGTTCACTGTTTGAGACCGGGATATTTTCGGACAGGACTAACCTGCTAGTAAAATAGTGGGTTGAATAAGTATTAGCCACTTTAGCTTGAGTAAATAAATCAAGCATTTGAAGACGTGTCATCTTGCCAAACACTATAGTTTCTCTAAGGCTATAATGCTGAGAAGGATGAGCCATGCCAGAATCAACCAAAATTGGAAGGGTCATTTAAACAAAAGACAGCCAACAAATGATATCCAAATAATTATTGAGTTTATTGTTTTAGATAACCAGTCACTGTGTGTCATAATTTTTACAAATATTTTGCCACTTTATTGAACATTTGGGACCCTGGTACAGTTTGCCTGGTCACAATTACATCTCTGAAAAGTGCTCCCTAAGCTGTCTGAGACTGAAAAATGTAAAGCCAATGCCCAGACAATATCAGACTGTTGTGTTCGCCTCAAGCAAAACTCTTAGATCTTTTAAAGCGTTTATGCAGAAAACATCACTTACATTTGAAAAAGCAGCTCTCTTTTTCCATATCAGTGTTTGGTGCCACAATGTTTCCAGGTGGAGCATGATACACTTGACACACACATCTCTGTAGAATTCATCTAGTCAGATGACAACTTTGAAACTCCTGAACTGTTTCCTGTTTTGTGTACCATACGCATTAGATTGTGTCTGTAATGTCTGAGATTGAGACTAACTGCACGTTAGCATTCTATTTTGAGTGCACTTCTCACATTTAAAAATCCAATTTGTTTACAACCAACAGATACAACCCCCACCCCGTCCTGCTCCAAACAAGCAGCATGACACATTTAAAATCCCATCTATTGCAACGTGGGACTGTTCAAAAGCAGTATAGCATCACTGAATACAGGGCTGCACTATATATTGTTTCAGCATTGATATCACAATGTGATCATTCACAGACGTCACATCAATGTTGAGTCTGGATTATAATTTATTATTTGCATGTGTTTTTGAGGCATGAGGATTTTAAAAGCATTCAGGCATAAGAAACTGTACAATTTGTAACTTTAATAATGATCGATTTAATTGAATTTTTATACAATCAATATTACATAGTAGTTTACATTTGATAATTTAATTACTGTACCTGAACTCCTCACTGTTAAGGGTGATTTTTTACTTCTGCGTCAAGCGCCTGCATATGGTCCGGTGCAGTCTTTCCGCGGTCGCATAGCCCTCACCGTGCCCGTGTGGGCGGTGCTGAGAGCCGCAAACTCGATGGAGCGAGTGTTTACAAGTGTCAAGTCCCGTGAAGGAGCTCCAGCTGGAAACTTTTGTTTTTTGTTTACCTCATGATTAAAGTTGTTGCAGCTGGAAGGGCATCTGCTGCATAAAAAAACATATGCTGGATAAGTTGTCGGTTCATTCCGCTGTGGCGACTCCAGATTAATAAAGGGACTAAGCCGAAAAGAAAATGAATGAATTATTAAAGTTGTTGCACATCCGCCAGTTCCCACTTCTAAATGAGCAAGTTTTAGCTACTTGTAGCATTCAAAAAAAAAAAAAAACACTAGCGAAGCAACTAGACACAGAGGGACATAAAAACCTACTGCCAGCTAACATTTCGTAAGTGTTATTATAGAGCAACAGCACGCAGAATGCTTTATTCACACTAGCTGCGACTTTGTAGCTGCCTGTCGGTCTGGGTGGTGACCTACTGCGAATGCTGGTCT